>JAFVLL020033613.1:0-66372 GCA_021397915.2 Tor tambroides | reverse complement strand
ATCTTGCGCTAAATACTAACATATTATAGTCATAATGAATGCAGCCACCAAATGAAAGGCCATTGTTCCAGGCAGACATGTGACTTTTATTACTGCGAGTGATCAAAATCAGTTATTCAGCGTTGGGCGGGTTGAGGGGGAGCGAGCACAGAGGGAAGTTGTCAGTCAGAAGCTGAAAGAGGTCACAATGCAAGTGGGGCGGTGCATGATAATGAGGAGCTCTTTCCGATGCACGACTGATTAACGGGCCACGTAAAAATGCGCTGAACTCCAAATGCAAGGACCCAGTCATTCCAGCTAATCCACAGAAGAAAGATCCAAAGCACAAAAACAATACAAGTACTGCCAACTCTCTTTAGCTCCTCTTTTCACATCTCTGTGGTTCCCAGACATTTTTAGTGAGTACAGTAGTGTTTAACCCATTGTCTAAAGACGTCTACGGAGAGTAATTATGGAGCGTGTATCCAGAGAACTTTACCCAGGGTGAAGTTTACCCTGGCAGTCCGCTGCTATCATCCTCTCGCCACATGAGAGTTCACCACAGCCAATGCAGTGGTCTAAAGCCAACTCTGAGGTTCAGCACTGGGTCATGAGCGTTGTGACAGGTTCTTCCTCTGGTCCACAAACAAGAAAGGCAATGCTGAGATTTTAGAAGATTATGTGTTATTATTAGAACTAATGTGGGAGTTTATGACTGATGCAGCATTATTTGCATGTTTGTGGCATTATAACTTCTAGCCTGTAGGGCACAACCCTTCAAAGCATACTTCAGAGGAGCATGTGACCAGAAATCCAAGAATATATCTCTAGGCTTGCTGAATATAATGGTGTGCCGTTTAAAGCATGCAAATACTTATAACCCTGATTTTCAGAAGTCTCAACTGAGAGCAAACTGTGCAGATGGAACCATTAGACTGATATATAAATATACAAACATACATTTGTACCAATTTAAATCCTAAATTTAAAGGGCATAATGTCTACATCTTATACACTATATTTTAAAGGAAATTTCGAAACTGTAATAAGGCTAAACGCCCAGAAGATGATTTAAGTGACACAGCTGACTTCATTATTGTAAAATAGGTACAAGCTGAGACATGAAGAGGCAGATTAGAGCTGAGCTGGAAAAGCATGAAATTCTACCAGTATTTCATCTTCTGTAAAACCCCTTTCATTAAAGGCAACTGCTTTTACCTTCACTTTAAAGTTGCCTAATTTGTTCTATATAGTATAATATGTTTCGTTAAGTAAGCATTTAAAAAAGACATAAATGTGTAATTATACAAAACCATATATAATAGTATAATTAGAAACTAATTCTCATATTTTACTGAATTACAAATTTATTTCTTGTATTATTTTTATTCGTGTGCACTGCAAATATATTTTGTAAATACCTAAATAAATTAAGTTTTTTATATTCATCAAAGAATCATAAATATATATATATATATATTGTTATGATCACTGATAATAATAATAATTTTAAAAAATATATTATTTTTGTTTGCGCACCAAATCAGAATGATTTCTGAGGGGTCAGATGACACTGAAGACTGGATGATGAAAATTCAGCTTTGCCAACAATGGATTATATTAAATATTAAATATTTTAAAATATATTAAATAGAAAAGTGGAATAATGTTTCACAATATTACTGTTTTACTGCATTTTTGATCAAATAAATGCAGTCTTGGTGACTTTTTTCTCAAACATTAAAAAATCGTACCAATCCCAATCTTTTGAACGGTAGTGTTTCAGCGATCTTGTAGAAGCGCTTATCTTCACTGCTTTATTGGTGTTTAGATGAAACCTCATTCCAAAGAAAATTCTGAGGTACAGCCAAAGCAAGTCTGGATGTTCCAAAAGGCACTATTGGCTCAATGATCAACAACAGAGAGCTACATAAATCACCCAGACAATGACTGAAAGGCTGTGCCTCACACTCTCAGTGTGAATAAGCAGATCTGTGAGAGAAGCCCAGCGAGGCCAAGATCTTTTTGTGAGATATACAAAGTTCAGTGGTGGGGAATGTAGTAAAGGTGCAGTAGTCAAACATATCAAGAGCTCTGCATAACACTGGCCTTTAACGGAGGGTGGCACAATAGATGCATCACTCAAATAAGTGAAATAGACTATGGCACTCAAGAAACCCATAAACAATAACAGAGCTCACAATGAAAGATTTTATGGTTAAGTGACACAAAAATCAAATCAATATGTGCTGCACAAATCTAACACAACCTGCACTTTAAAAACACAGCACCAAGAAGTCTGGCAAATCCTTCACTACTAAACCAACCAGAAGAACAGCAAATCTGCCGGGATAAATGGGTCAAATTCACACCTGTCAGTTATGCAATGATATATATGCTTATCCCAGTATACTTAACCCTATAAAGCCTACTGTATCATATTTGATATACAAATTTATAACGCTTCTAAATTATCAACATGATCAAAACTTTGCTGAAGAACCTGTTGTACAAATGTACTGCATGCATTCAGTGTGCTCTGACTGATACAGTAGTTTATACCTTATTAGCAAGTAAAAGGCCTTTTAATATAATTCTAAAACATCCCTCTTCAGGTTGTGATGCACATGTCTTTTTGCTGTGAAGTCTTTTCTGATTTTTATAAGTAAACGTAAGAATAACCTTTAAATTGTTAGCAATATTTCTAGACGAAAACTTAGTCAACTAAAGAAACTTAAGTTTGTTTGATTATCCATACATAATTTTTTTTCAAATATGATACAACTGTCAGTCCTCTGTCGTGTGTGTCATGTGTTCCTGCCTCTTGTGTCCTTATTCGGTTTGTTTCTTGTCCTTGTTTATATGATTATTAGTTAAGCCTGTTCAGCTGTGTGTTTGTCATTAACCTGTCTATTTAATTTCCTGCCTGTTCAGTTTCGTGTTGTCTGGTCTACTTGTTACTCCCTGGTGTTCCTGTGTGTCTGCCTTGCCTTGCCCTGATGTCTACATTAAAGACTATTATTTGAGTTTACTCCTCGTCCCCGGTGCTCCTGTGTCCTCCCTCGTGTGTGCACCGTGACAACAACAGGCTTTTGAGAACATTTATTTACACATCTGTGCACTGCATTATATGCCCCCCACATTAAAAACTACCAAGCATTTAATTATCATCTTATTACAACATAATTAGTAGATATAGAGTGACAAGTGATATGTATTTAAGTAATTTGCTAAATACAGACCTCATTAATTTACATTACAAGGTATCAGAATTTCTTCTTAATTTTTGCCATTTAAATATAGCAGCTGCACCAAATTGCATATTCTGCTCAATTTTGGGCCTCAATTTTGAGGTGTTTTTTCCTCCTTGAGTGTAAGTTTCATATTCTCCTATATCATAGTACAAACCCGATTCCAAAAAAGTTGGGACACTGTACAAATTGTGAATAAAAACAGAATGCAATGATGTGGAAGTTTCAAATTTCAATATTTTATTCAGAATACAACATAGATGACATATCAAATGTTTAAACTGAGAAAATGTATCATTTTAAGGGAAAAATAAGTTGATTTTAAATTTCATGGCATCAACACATCTCAAAAAAGTTGGGACAAGGCCATGTTTACCACTGTGTGGCATGCCCTCTTCTTTTTATAACAGTCTGCAAACGTCTGGGGACTGAGGAGACAAGTTGCTCAAGTTTAGGAATAGGAATGTTGTCCCATTCTTGTCTAATACAGGCTTCAGTTGCTCAACAGTCTTAGGTCTTCTTTGTCGCATCTTCCTCTTTATGATGCGCCAAAATGTTTTCTATGGGTGAAAGATCTGGACTGCAGGCTGGCCATTTCTCTTACCCGGGATCCTTCTTCTACGCAGCCATGATGTTGTAATTGATGCAGTATGTGGTCTGGCATTGTCATGTTGGGAAATGCAAGGTCTTCCCTGAAAGAGCAGCGTCTGGATGGGAGCATATGTTGTTCTAGAACTTGGATATACATTTCAGCATTGATGGTGCCTCTCCAGATGTGTAAGCTGCCCAAGCCACACGCACTCATGCAACCCCAAACCATCAGAGATGCAGGCTTCTGAACTGGAGCGCTGATAACAACTTGGGTTGTCCTTGTCCTCTTTAGTCCGGATGACATGGCTTTGGTCCCAGTTTTCCAAAAGAACTTCAAATTTTGATTCGTCTGACCACAGAACAGTTTTCCACAGTCCATTTTAAATGAGCCTTTGGCCCAGAGAAATCGCCTGCGCTTCTGGATCATGTTTAGATATGGCTTCTTTTTGACCTATAGAGTTTTAGCCGGCAACGGGCGCAATGGCACAGTGGATTGTGTTCACCGACAATGTTTTCTGGAAGTATTCCTGAGCCCATGTTGTGATTTCCATTACAGTAGCATTCCTGTATGTGATGCAGTGCCGCCTAAGGGCCCGAAGATCACGGGCATCCAGTATGGTTGACCCTTACGCACAGAGATTGTTCCAGATTCTCTGAATCTTTGGATGATATTATGCACTGTAGATGATGATAACTTCAAACTCTTTGCAATTTTTCTCTGAGAAACTCCTTTCTGATATTGCTCCACTATTTTTCGCCGCAGCATTGGGGGGGAATTGGTGATCCTCTTCTCATCTTGACTTCTGAGAGACACTGCCACTCTGAGAGGCTCTTTTTATACCCAATCATGTTGCCAATTGACCTAATAAGTTGCAAATTGGTCCTCCAGCTGTTCCTTATATGTACATTTAACTTTTCCGGCCTCTTATTGCTACCTGTCCCAACTAGCTCTCATGAAATCCAAAATGAGCCAATATTTGGCATGACATTTCAAAATGTCTCACTTTCAACATTTGATATGTTATCTATATTCTATTGTGAATAAAATATAAGTTTATGAGATTTGTAAATTATTGCATTCCTTTTTTATTCACAATTTGTACAGTGTCCCAACTTTTTTGGAATCGGGTTTGTAATATGAAATATAAAAGCCTGATGTATTAAATTTGATACTCCACAAAAAACACACATGCAAACTTTTTTTAAAGATTTTTTTGTCTTAACTTTCAATAAACCGCTACATTAAAAAACAGACAATTTGATATGTTAGGCTCTACTGTGTCATTGCTGTGATGAATAAATAATATAAAATTGTGATGACTAAATACACCAGCAGCAGTTCAGGGTTTCTTTTTTGTTACAAATATTTCAAAAAATATATTTAAAAAAAAAAAATATATATATATATATATATATATATATATATATATATTTATGTTAGTTTTGTATTTTGGTGCTTTTAAATAATAACTCTGGAGAGAATTAAGGGTCCTAATAATTTTCCATGTGACTCTAAACAAGGTTTCCATATGGTATCAATATGATGCAAGACACCTGTAATCCAGTTTGAATTCACTCAAAGCGATTTGAATAGGTGGAATTTACAGGCTATGATTCTACGCATTAAGTTCTGTCTTATTTTGCTGAACATAACTTCAGGAAGGAAGTGAACATATAAATGCCAATCATAACACTTCTGCTGGATGGTTTAACCTGACTCCTGACCTCAACATGATCATAGTTCAGACTTAAAATAATCATTAGTGCCTATAAAATCTTGTCAATGCAAAAACTAACAAGCACCTGCAAACAAGCATTCAGAATGACTGTATGAACTTCCTATTAATATATAACTCCTACTGAATGAAAAATATTATGCAATAATATTAGGTAACATTTCAATACAACAAAAAAGGAAGTGAACAAATTGTACGACAGGAATCAACAACTACTGCTGTAGGGAGGAGTGATAAACTATCAGGTCTAATCATTCTATTAAATAAAAGGCAACACTGCCCAAAACCGCAATGAATAAAACCAACATCATTTTCTGGCCTGTTCATACCTGATCAGACCAACACAACACACTGCAAATCATCAGTTCATGGTGTCAGGAAAGTGCACCAACCATCTGCAGACACTAGACTTCAATGCATTGCACAACCCCTTAGCAACAACCGACAAGTTAAGGCATAGCCTCCACGGGGCGAAGGCAGATAAGCTGTTGGCAGCATGTGAGGAGAAGTACAGTATGTCCTGATGGTGCATGCTTGCTCCTCAATGATGATTACATCAAACCCTTTGGCTAAAAGACGCTTAGTGGGATTAAATTCAAATGAATGAATCCTTGTATTAAATGGAAAATGACAGATCTGAGAGTGTTAGATAATAAACTCTCGCTGCATCAGTGGTTAAATAATCTAAATGAAGTGAATGAGAATTATGGTTATGCTACAGTGTGAATTATGTGTGTTTTTCTGTTGGTATGAGACTTGAAGAGTACAATCAGGTTCATCAAACTCAAAAGAAAGACTGAGCTTACCTGTGGAAGAACTGGCGACGGTCTTAATCTCTGGAGACAAACAAAAAGTAAACATATACAAGACCGTTTCAAGGTGTGTTGTGAATTAAAGTACCAACAATCCTGTACAAAACATAAGCAATGCAGGCATTAGCCTTACGGCAAACTGCTGACGTTAACACAAACCACAGGGAACTGGTACAACATTACTGGAACAATCGTAAGATATTTAGTGTTTAATTAGGGTGAGGTAAACAAGATTTTCTTAGCGCATAGCCCACACCTTCAATATTATGACTTCGTTTGAGGTTAAACAGGTATTTTCCATTGAACGTCTACTATAGTTAAAAGTAATGTTACCAAATAAACATGAAAGAGGAAAATCTAACCCATGGTGCTTGTTAAAAGCTACCGTTTCTTGTGCAATTTTTGTTCGGTCATAAATGTCTTAATAAATACATGCCTTTGTTTGATCTACTAGCCATCCATATGGTTCTCCACCATGTAAAAAAAACTCCTGCTGAGATTTAATGTCAATGTTCATTCTTTAACCAATCAAAACAATTCAAACCAGTTCAAGGTTGTGCTGTGACCTCCGACCTAAGACAGCCGGTTCACTTTCATTACAAGGTACACTATTTATATCATCTTTTATTAAACCAGATTAAGTTGTTAGACTTTATCCATTTCCATTAATACATTAAGAAGCCACACAGGAATAGGATCACTTAAGGTCTATGAAATGATAGTGCCTACCAATATACTAATAATACAAACTGCAGTCTTTTATTCCCTAAATAGTCCAAGAAACCACTTTGTTGTTGATGTTTGGGCATGCAGAGGTTCTAGCTACACCTTGCTTAGAATAAAAGATGCTAAACCCCAGATAAAACTCTAATAGGTCATAAACCTTGAGAAGTTGTTGTGATTTACAGCTGCTATAATCATGGAAATGCTCAAATGGCAGCAGTTCAAAGGCTGGTAGAGGGATAGCGCATGGACACAGTCAGCCAGCCATTACAGACGTTTCAGTGCCCTGAGAAACACTCCACTGTTGGAACAGGTTCAAGGATTTGGCTGCATTTTAACAGGCAAATACAGAGACAATACAAGAAATAGGTCTAATCGAACTGAAAAGCAAGTGTTACTTAACTGAAAAATAGCTTGTTTTTAGTCCTATAAACAGGATGAAGGAGATTAGACCAGTTATAAATTTAATCAAGGACAGTAACTGTTACAGTTGCATTCGCCCCTTACAGTTTTTGGGAGATAATCCTTACCAGACCACCAACAATCTTTTAATGGACTTACAATGGCCAATGTGATGATGATTTCACACCTTTCAACTGCATCATACCATAATATGATTGTGGTAGGGGTGAGATTGAGGGGAAGGGTTGGGTAGTTAAATACTGATGAGCTTAACAGACCCCCTGGGTTAGAGCAGGTGGAGGGTCTGACTCCACTCAAAGCCATTTAAACTTTCTGACTGGAAGGGGAATCAACTGTGAAGCAAACCTTCACCATCTGTTATGAACAAGAGCATACTCTACATCAGTCGTTCTCAACCAGGGGCTCGGATCTCACTAGGGGGTCTCGGCAAACTTCCAGGGGGGCTCAGTATACCATAAATTGATTTAGATTTAGTTAGATCAGGGGTGCCCAAGCTCGGTCCTGGAGGGCCGGTGTCCTGCAGAGTTTAGCGCCAACTTGCCTGAACACACCTGCCTGGAAGTTTGTAGCATGCCTAGTAAGAGCTTGATTAGCTGGTTCAGGTGTGTTTAATTGAGGTTGGAGCTAAACTCTGCAGGACACCGGCCCTCCAGGACCGAGTTTGGGCACCCCTGAGTTAGATTAACAGTCTTAATTGAAATGCTTAGAAATCTGTAAAGACTGAAAGCCCATATCTGTATAATAATTATACTTTTTACGAATAGATAGTAATTGATTTCTACTTTTAACATTTATACTTTTAAAAATTAATTTGTCATTCTACACAGATATTTAAGCAAAATGACTTAATGACTTGACAAATGTTTAAAAAACTGTATACTTAATACAATAAATAAAACACTTGTTTTAAGCATTAAGTCACTTCATTATTTTTATTATTATTTGTTTTTGTTTTTCAGAAAACAAGAATTAATATCCTATGCTATTTTCCTTTTCTAGTAAATGCATCTTGATTTAAGAATGCTCAGATATTTGTATTAGAAAAACAAGACAAAAATACTGAGTATTATATATATATATATATATATATATATATATATATGCAGTGTACATTCATGTTAAATGTTAATATCTATAGGATTTGTTAACTACTCGAAGAGTAAAACATATTTATGAATAATTCCCAAGATTATGCAGAACATCAAGCCTGACTTTACTGTGAAGCGTTTAGATGTTGTTCATTATCTCACTTTGTACTTTCAAATGCAACATGCCTTACCTGACACAACTTTACTACAGTCCAACAAAATATGTACGCGGAGAGGGAAAACTTCGCTCTCATGTATCGCTCCGGTAAGCAGGCGAGATGCATCTGCACCTCATCCAGTCCTCCGTCTCCAGAACGCTCCAGTTCACAGCCCTGCGTCCCACTGCCGTTCCCAGCGCCTGCCTCTTCCATGTTTATAATGATTTCAAGAAGTTTAAAAGTCTTTTAGAATATGCAAAGCGTTCTAACTGTACCTGTCTGCTTCATGTTGGTTGTTATTAAGTCCGCTGAATGTCACAGAAGGCAAAGGCTCTTGAACGGTGCATGACATTTGTGAGTACTCAACCGCGGGTGATAGTGCAATGTTTATGTTACTGCCGTCAGTAGTTTACACATATTTTCCAGCTCCGTGAAACGCGAGATTTACTTGTGACGCGGCGGTGTATATAAAACGCAGTGCAAAAGTCTCTGTGGTGTGTTGTAACAAATTCCAGCGTCCCACGTTGTTTGTCGGTGACCGTCAGGGGGCGAGGAGTGAGAGTTTCAGATCTAACACCTCCTCCTTCTACATAATACAGTAAACGAGCGACGCGACGCGACGCGACAATCCAGAACGCGCCCACTAAAGTAGCGAATTTGTGTACACTGCGAGTGTTCCAGAGTCTATCAGAGTTGTGGATGGAATCCTGACGTCAACGCTCAATGGACCAATCAAAGAGTTTGTTTACGCGAGCAGCGCGACGCGACAAACTAACACTCACATTAATCATCTATGTACGTTCATTTGCATCTGTAAACAAAGTGTAGATGCAGATGTGAATTATATGAGGTCAGCTGCATATTGTTTTAGTAATAAATCATTTATTACTTTCAAGAAATGCATTTGGCTTTACATACGGACCCTCATCCAGACAGCGACCACTAATATAAGATTGTTTCTTCATCTAAACAGTTTTGGAGAAATTTAGCATTATACCACTTGCTCACTAATGAATCCTCTACAGTGAATGGGTGCCATCAAAATGGGAGTCTAAACAGCTGATAAAAACATCACAATATTTCATGAGTAATCTACACGACTACAGTTGATTTGTTAATGTCTTGTGAAGCACAAAGCTCAATTTTTATAAGAAATAAATTCATCATTAAGGAGTTTTAACTTTAAACCAGGCCAAAATACCAATCCATAATCCATAATAATGCTTCCTCCAGTTTAAAAAAAAAAAAAAATCCATCCCGTCCATCCTCACATTAAAATGCACCAAGATATTCGTTTAGAACTGCTTTGTATTGTTTTTGCTTATAAACAGCACTTGATCTGTGCATATTTCTCTTCTGATTCAGATGAGATTAATTTTTCATTGGAAAAAGCAATATTACAAATAGGTTGGAGGACTCATTTTAGCGAGAATGGTTTGAAGTTAAAAACATCTTAATGATGGTTTTGTCTGTTACAAACATGCATGTTTTTCTCTCCATAAGATGTTAATTGATGGACTGGAGTTTTTGTTATGTTTTTAATAGCTGTGTGGACTCTCATTCTGACGGCACCCATTCACCTCAGAGTATCCATTGGTGATTTAATGCTAAATCTCTCCAAATCGGTTCCTATGAAGAAACAATTTAATTTTTCCTTTATCTTACATATCATACAAACCCCCTGCTGTATTCTCACAACACTGGCCATAAAAAACATTAAGCTCTTTATTGTATTATATTGACATTATTTAGAGAAAAAGCATTTAAATCAATGGGTCTGCAAAGAGAGAGTCGTTTTTACACCCACATTCAATCACAGACTTGTTGATGTGATTTTGTCTTAAAGGACAGCGGGCGCCAGGCCTAATACAGGGTTCTGTTCAGTCACTCTGTTGTTTGCTTTGCTATTGTTCTGTCTATTAAGCAACGTCTGAGCTATAGTCGATACGTACAGTGCTGACACCTCAGCTCATCTGCTTGGTTTAGAAACAGCACACATGTGAGTGTGAAATCAACCATTAGTGCACCACAAAGACAAAAAGCTGTTATTTAAATGTACATGGATTCATAAATAGGTTTTTATTAATACTCAGTGACAAAGGCAAGCACATCAATATAAATATTGCACAGAACTACGATAATTGTCAGCTGCCCTGTCTTGAAAAGAATATAATGGCACTAAGAGGTGACAAAATAACCTTACTACTCCATTCTAACAAAATCTGCACTTTACAGTTTATATAGCCTACAAATTCATGCAACACATTCGTTTTGCAATATAGTCATTCATATTACTAGGATATTGTTAGTGGTTCAAGTCTTACATGCTATTATCTGTTATCTAATTCTTGGATTTTGACACAGCGTATCCTGAGAAGTAATATAATTACATTTGTACAAGAAATACAGCAACACAGATAAAACAACTTCCCCAATTTTAAGTATATCAAATATTATGAGAAAAAGTAAGCTATCTGAAAAGCTGCTGTTCAGCACTTACATTTTTAATTGTCAGCGCCAACCGAGAGTGCTTTTATTGAGGATTATCATTGCATTCATTATTGACACCAGCCCTGTACCAGATGTTGTTATGGCTGATGCTGATCTAATGGAAAACAGGTTGAGGCCCTGAAATATAATACTTTACTAATAGCTGCTAAGGTTTTAGCAGAAAGGGCTTCTTCGAAATGACCCTTTGGCTTACATTTGTTTAGAGCAAGGACTGTGTGCACTGTGCATATAAAAGGTACCATTTTTTTGGTATCCGACTTTATCTCTTCAAAATTTTGGTTTATTCATATTAGGGGTAGGTGATATGACCAAAATCTTATATCACAATATGAGTCATTTTATTTCACGGTAACAATATTTATCACAATAAAGTATCGATTTTTTGCTTCAAGTAAGGTCTTTATGACATCAATATTTTTTATACCATAGAAATGTCATAATTCTTGTCACCAATGTCAATATCACAAAAATATAATACTAGGCTAAATTGAAAAACAAAAACAAGCTCAATGAAGACAAGTAAACAGCGATTAAATAAGAAACGTATTACAAGCAACAGAACAAAAACTACAGTAGAACAAATAAGAAATGCTACATTGTAATAAAGTAATCAAATGAATAAAAACACTGCATATTCTTCACTATGTAAATTAAATATATATTTCTTCTTATTAAAGTTACAAAAGTGATTTAGTGATTCAAGAGTAGTTAAAGATTTTCTCTCTTTTGTTGTTTGATTAACATGAATGACAAACAGCAGGAATATTAGACTGCTGCCACTTTAAGAGCTGCCCGAATCCAGTATACACATGTATACACGTGTTTTCTTTCTCAGCTCTTTGCTTTTACTTAAGACCTAAGTTAATGTGTTTACAAGGATAATTGCAAAGACAGCATTTTGACACATACAAGTGTATTGAACCGCTCAAGGCCTATAAAGTGACAAAAATAACTCTGTTCAATACTCGCTCTATGAGCACTGTCTTCACGTGTGCCTCTCTGACAGCTTGTTTTTAAACCGCAACGTTTAAAAACGCATGCAAACGATAAGTTTTCGTCACATGAGCGTGTAACTGCGATAGACACGATAGTCCAAAATCTCTACCGGTTGACAAATTTCTACCGGTTAATCGTGTCTACCAGTATGACTTGTACATACACTATATAGACAAAAGTATTGGGACACCCCCTTCTTTAGAACAGAAAAATGCACTTCTAAATCTGTGGCAACAACGATGGGAACATAATTCATGTATTTAAAAAAAAATTGTATTTCCATCTCTGTTGCAACAGTTTTGGAAGTGTCTAAAATGACTGTACCCATATGTACAAGTCATTGGTGTTTGGTGATGAGTTTTTGGCTCAAGGTCTGCATTTACAGTTACACCAGAGGTGTTAAACTGGGATTAGGACTTGGTTTTATACAGACCAGTCAAGTTCTTCCACACTGACTGAATCAATCATTTTCTTTTTGAACCTTGCCTTATACACAGAGGCATTGTCATGTTAGAATAGAAAAGGTCCTGTCCAAACTTTTGCTATAAATTTAGAAGCACACAATTCCCTAGTATATCATTATATGCTTTAACAGTAAGATTTGTACTCATGGAAATTACTAAAGTAGTCAAACCTGTTCATTAGAAGGGGGCGACCCAATACTTTTGGCAATATAGTGTATATAGATTACTAGTCATACCAGGGGTTGTATTTCTGGGAATTGTGTTCAATAACAACCCTAGCTGGACTACTGCAGTCTAGGTTGAGTTGAAGGATTTACCAAGTGAAAAAGAGACTGAACTGGCAGAATTACATTCCAAAATGGACAAAGACGACAAGTAAAAGTGCCACCTGCCTGCTTTGTGAAGAGGCCTACTATATGTATGAATGAACCCTTTTTTGGTGGCTCTCATCAATTCTGGTCACATCAGCCAGATCAGAGGCGTTCTTTCAAAGGGCTACTTTACCTCATTTATTCACTGATACACAATTATCCGTCTCTGTTTTGAACTTTAATTGGACAAATGAAAATGCAAAGTTGATTCCATTGCTGTCTCCAGCTGTCCCAATCCTTTGAAGAAATTGGCTGTTTCTCTTCCAAACTCCAGAATAGAGCTTTTCAAATAGCTTGTCAGATTGATATACAAAAACAAGCTAAAGTATAACTTCCCACAATGTCAAATTCCATAACTTTTCTCTATTAAGACCACAGTTTAAAATGTGTCCCTTGGACATTAATAAAGTGTTATTGTAGTTATTGCACTAGTATGTACTGTCATTGATTCTGGGTTTGAAAACTCCAGCAATAAACTTGCAATAAAAAATAGCAGTGATTGCAGAAACACTATGGAGAGAGAAAAACACTGATATGACAGGTTTCAGAAAAAATGACACTTTTCAAACAAACAGATCAACAGACCTGTTGTTGTTCCAGGCTGACAGTGTTGCTGAGTTGACAGTAAAATGAGCAAATGTCAGATTTCTTGTAGATGAAAGGTAGAGACTTTGACAGCTGGTAGAGAGGTCAGCTGCCCGGAGGGCTGAGGTACTGGACGGAAGAAACGAGTTTAAGACAGTCAGGATCCAAAAATTCAGAATCTGTACAGGAGAAATTAGAAAACACATCAATGTTTGAGAGTAGCTCTAAAGTTGAAGAAATATGTCATTTCAGCCACCAAAATTAAAACAAAAAAAAAGAACAAGACTCAAAATACGAATAAGAAATTATAAAAATATAAATTAAAATGTTATGTATTTTGATATTTCTCCAATAAATATATAAATAAAAAATAAATAAAATAAATTTGTATTCTCATTAATATGATATAATGTATAGATGTATATTAGATGTATTTATTTATTTTTACTGTATTTTATTTTTTATTTATTCATTTACCTTTTTATACAGACAACAACTGTCAACAATTTTGTTGCTTAATGTCCTTAAATGTCACAATGTAATAATAATAATATAATAATAATAATGGTCCTAAAGTTTTCTTAAATTTTTGTTTATGCAAAATATAATTTACCTTTTTATTACTTTTTTGGGGGGGTAAAATATGATGATGTTACGGACAGTGATTCTATAATTATTCACAAACTATTTCAGCATCTGAAATGAGTACATTTCATTCCTGTCATTGTCATTGCCAATTATTTGAAGCAGCTGCACCAGATAAATTACTCTACTTAGAGACAAATGTTTGTTTCCTTTAAGCATCAACCAACTCTTCAAGGGTTCCAGCAGTGCAGTCTATTCCCTTTCCATCTTAGTGTCCTGCACGAATAGCTAATTCCATCCCTCAATATTGACACAGTCCCCCATTGTGTCCCACGTCATTGGACTAAATCGTCCGTAGAGTCATGCAACCAAACTAACAGCATGAGGCTTATTCCCTAAGCCAGAAAACAGAACAGAATCCTGTTCAGCATCACCTCTCTCAATGGGCAGCAGTCAGCCAGCTCTATACATCTGCTCTGTAGTGGCTCCCGGGTTGCTAAAAACACTCCCAGGAGCACACTGATGGATTATAGACCAGTCAAAGCCAACATGAACCCCTTCCCCTCTGGCTGCAAGCCTAACTGCTGGAGAGCAGCATCAGATGAGACAAGTATGCATAGAAAATGTCCTGCTCTGATGAAAGATAATGTATGAGGAAATACAGACAGGCTTAGTTTGATTCTGGTGAAGAAATGCAGGTAGTTTAAACATTCTGTTCAATCTCACACTGCGTTTTCAGTACTCATATATAAGTTGTGAAATGTCTATACTGCCACATAGCGGCCAAACTGTACTTTTACAGTGTAAAAATAATGCTGTTTAATCTGTAATCCTCTAAGTTAATTAAAAACAAACAAACATGTCAACATCTATCACTAAATAATAAAACATATTTGGCTGAACTCTGCCCCCCACCATGCAAGTCACTGGTGGCTTAGACTGAATACACGCTTTCATATTTTCCAGATGTGCATGCAAACAGCTGTCTGTTATGTGAAGATCCACTGAGAGCTGAGCAGGAAATAAAAGTATGTCAATAGACCATTCACTACTCATGTCGAACCCTGTGACCATGATATAACCATCCAAAACAAGCCAAGCAAACATTCAAATCATCTTCCTGCTAAGAAAAAACAAGTTTCACACTTTTATTGTACACTGATCTTGCAATAAGAAATATGAACACTAAAAAAAGTCCTTTCTCACACTCTCTTGATGTTGTCCTGGTTTTATTTGCTTATTTATCTTCTAACGCAGCTCTGTTAAGAACAGACACAGACTGAAGGTAAATAAAAATCCACTTTAGCCTGACTAGAGTGACAGTGGAACTTAAAATGAGTTCAGTATCTATGTTCAGCATTTTTTGGTACAGAAGTAGTAATCTAGTTAAAAGGAAATTTGTCTAAAATTTGATTGATTTGGTTCTTTACTATTTCCCAAAATTTCATATTATCTGCTATTGCACCTAGAGCACTGGTTCACTTCCAAGGGGGCCAAGGGATGACTTAAAAATATTAAATAAAATCAAATTAAATATAAAATTAATTACAACAATTAAAATGCTAAAAACACACAAAAAAAAAATTTTTTCTCTCAATAACTATTATTTTATTTAAAATACATACAGAATCAAAATCTTTTATATTGATTAAGTTAATATATCAACACTTCCAGTTTGAAAACAAGCTGCATTGTTATAATATCTTAGCCAATATGGGGTTTTTTAAACATTGTGTTGGACAATGGGGGCCTTCAAGTCAAAAAGGTTGAGATCTATTGACCTATAGGATTCGCATACTGTAATAATGACACATAAATGTACCTTAAGAGTAAATAAATATGTAGCAACCTGTAATCTGACACAATCAGTGCTCTTGTGGTACCCACATTTCGTGGCCTCTTTTATCAACAGAAATGGGGTAAGCAGATTTGCAAAACGGCTGCAAAATGCCCATCAAAAGTTTACACAAAGAAAAAAAAAAACATTTAAGACATTTTGAATTTGAATCAAATTCTTTGTCAACAGGGCCAGACAACCTTGTTAAATTATTAACAAGCTATTCTCCTCAAATTCCATTTACTTTCAGTTGCACCGTTATCAGTTTAAATGATTAATTACCACAGGTCAGATGTTTTCTTTTAGACACATAAGTCCTAATCACCAAAAAGCATCTAAGCAAAATAAAAATAATAAAATCATCATCAAAACACAACCCCATACACCTAAGGAAAATAAAACAATTACATGAAAGAATTAACTCCAGCTTCAAATCCTAAATCAGAACCTTAAGACACTAACATCATTTCCACTCTCACACTGGTACACTGCCAATATACTGAGAGTTTTCCCATCTAAGTGCTGTTGCTATGGTTTCAAGATATCAGCAGAAATAAATAACAAGACAGATATGTAGGGAGGATATCTGACCTTGAAGCCCTATCAAATGCAGCTCTGCTATCCTTAGTGCTCATTAATTTACTCCCCTGAGAACTATAATTCTGAAGCTGCTAAGTAAGTCATGTATAAAGGAACAAATCCAGAGAAGCAATGCTTATTGTAGATTTCAATTTATCCATATTAATGTATTTCAGCAGACAGTGTGTAGCCATTTCAGATCTTTTTTTGTGGAATAGTTTGCATGAGATACTAATAATAGACCAAAGGACTAAAACCCTCCCTCCCCTTGAAATCCTAATTACACATTCAGGCCATTAACGCTCAGTGACACACACACACCAAACAACCTATAGATCAAAGTCGTCAAGCACCTCTGCTGACCCAGCTACAGCAGAATAATTCCCAGAAAGCCTTGAAACGCTGAGACACAAACACTTCCCCTGACACAAGCACAAAACAGTGGCCACTGACTCCCTTAAGATGTAATTAAAGAAGAGGTTTTAAAAGGCCACGATCTGCAAAATGTGCTTCTGCACTGTAATGACTGGCAGTGTAAAAATAAACAACTTTGAAAATGCTTTAAAGACATTAGAATATATTATGAATTATGTTGTTGAACCTTTCCAAGTTTCCTATTGTATTTTTTAAACTGTATAATGCTCTCCTGCAACTGACAGCCTGTTACAGTACAGCATGCCAATTTGTTCACCTCTTGCCATTGTTTGTGAGTGAACTAAAGGAGAATGTGTACCTGCCTTGTGTACCTGCAAGGCATGTAATAATTTGACAGCAGGATGAAGGACTAAGTGACATGTTTCCTCTGAGGCCTCACTAGCGCAGGTGCTTCTCAAGCACCCCTACAGTCATTAATAATGGAACTTTTCTTAGCTCTGTTTTTCTTGCAATAAGATTAAAGTGATTTGGAAAGCTACAAAGTGAGCAAATACATAATGTAAACATATATATGCATGCAATACTTTATGCATAACAAGACCAATTGTCCTAAACCATTATAAGAGTGTCAACACTTAAAATTTAGAGCCTTGGAAATGTAAAAAAATTTTTTAAAAAGTAATGAACTGGATAGTCGACATGACGTGTAACAGTGGCATGTGTCTAAATATATTTTAGACTGCATATTACGATTATTGTATTATATTTAATGTCAAATATTTAATAAAAAATGTGCATTTTAACAAAAATTGCAACAGTGCTGACATCAACTAAAAATACATAATTGGGCAAATTCAAATTAAAGGGATAGTTCACTGAAAAGTGAAAATTAGGTCATTAATTACTCACCCTCATGTCGTTCCAAACCCGTAAGACCTTCGTTCATCTTCAGAACACAAATTAAGATTTTCCTGATGAAATCCGAGAGCTTTCTGACCCTCCATAGCCAGCAAGAGTCCTACCACAGTCAAGGCCCAGAAACATTGTAAAGACGTTGTTAAAATGGTCCATGTGACATCAGTGGTTCAACCGTAATTTTACGAAGCTACGAGAATACTTTTTGTGCGCAAAGAAAACAAAAATAATGACTTTATTCTACTTTTTGATTTCATCAAAAATATCTTAATTTGTGTTTTGAAGATGAACAAAGGTCTTAAGGGTTTGGAACGACATGAGAGTAATTAATGACAGAATTTTCATTTTGGGGTGAACTAGCCCTTTAGCTCTTGATTAGACAAATCCAGCACCTGTTTCACTTCTTCATTCTGCATCTGCGTTCTACTTTACTATCCCCTGGAAAGACACTGCATGATCCCTCACTATTCACAGCAGACTTCCTGTGATGCCGTAATCTTTGCTTCTTCTTCGATGGGTTTCCCTCCTCCATCTTATTCAAATGGTGGTCCTCTCTGCAAAAAAAATCTGAGGAGGCAGAGGCCATGAGAGGAAGAGATGTAGGCCTGGTAGCTTGAGATATATCTGCGTCACCAGATTCAACATCACATGGACCGTAAGTTTCCAACACCAATTCACTGGAAGCATTGGTAGAGACAAGTCCCTCAGTCTCTAAAAGGGAAGGTTTCACATCTTCAGAAATGCTGGACCTCCTCAAGCGATGTCTACCATGCAAGCCTCTCTCAGTAGTTGCCACTGGTCTTTTTTTTTGCTTTGACTTGACGTTTTTTTGAGACTGTTCTTTGTTCCTTTTTATCCCTTGCTCAGGTAAAAGGACATCTCTTATCTCACAGCTTGAGTGAGCTTGAGTTAAGTTGATTTTCATAGAAGACAACTGACTAGCACACTGCTCAACAAGGGAAGCTATGCTGATGTCACTTCTTATCCCGCAGGTGCTGGCCGGGGAGAGTAGGTCTCTGGTTATTGGCTGTGGAGTTAGAGTGGACCTAGGAAGACTGGCATAGGCCCAAAGGTCTGAAGTCTTGATGTGCTCAATGAGGGACATGCAAGAACGGCACAGGTGCAGATCTTTAGCTCCATTTTTCAGGGAACTCTTGCAAGATTCACAAAGAGAATCCTTGTTTATGGCAAACACAAACAAAGACCTTGTCCCAGAGCCAGGGGAGCTTACCACTGGGGACTGCAAATCTCCACCTGGAGTCGTAGGAGAGTCGATATTGAATATCCTGAAACACACACCACTCACTGGGGTCCTGGGTTGGCTCTCTGGAGAGGCCAAGGTTGACATCACTGTATTTGCATCATATTTTGAGGGCAGAACACCAACGCTTTTTTGACTTGACTCTTGGCTCTTAACCGTGTCTCCTCTACTGTTAACAGTTCTTGCTCCTTTTGTTGGTTTTCTAACCCTTGCTGACTGGGTTTTGCATCTCAGACATACATCTCGTGTTTCTTCACTGCCAGTTTTTGAAGATCTCAGTTCTGTTGGGTTGCTTTTGTCTGTCCTATGCTTTAGCCAGTTAACTATACCCATAGCCATAGCTATCTCAGTGTCACAAAGCTTTAGTAAGCAATCCTTCCCCATCCATTTACTTTGCAGAAGCTCTTGACCAACAAAGTCCTGAGCCAAAGGTGGGGCAAGGTTCTCCTCTGCTCCAACATGGAAGCTATACATGGATAATGGAAGATCACTGCACTGGCCAACAATGCTGTCTGTTAGATCGAGTTCATCATCAAATATCGGGGTAATCTCTGCCTCGCTGGGGTCACAGAATAGCTCATAAAGAGCATCTCCACTGTACGTGTCCCTAGGGAACCTACTGGAATGCACTGGAGTAAGGGAGCTTCTGCTGTGGTCCTCAAAACCAGGAGAAACATAATCACAGTAGCCCTCATCACTGGTGTTCCCTTGGTTGTCACTTTTGGGTGTTATCACATCAGTATTAAATTCCACGATCTCAGACTCTACAGGTTGTGGTGTATTTGCCGTTACATCTTCAGACTTGGTTGTGGAAGGAGATTTTGTGATAGGAGTTGTGGATTTTGTAGCGTGTCCTGGTGCTTTTGAACTTTGCCCTAATAGCAAAGTTCTGTTTAGGGTTTCCCACAACCCAAACATGTCCAGGACCTCAGCGTGAGCTGGAGAGGACAGACATTCCTTACCTCCCTGGAAACCTGCCGTTGTAGGGCCTTGCCTTGGAGGTTCACAGGCAACTTTGTGACGCTCAGGGCTAAAGACCCCTTCAGGTGATACAAGATCATCAGCAAATATCTCACCACAACCAGCCTGAGATCCAAAGCTTTTTAATGAAGCAGCATCCTCACAGACATTAGCACAACATTCACTGGAAGAATCGGAGGGAGTCTCACTGAGTTCGTCGTTATGTCTGCTTCCTGCAGTGGTACGTTCTCTGTGCCTTACCATCTTCCTTGTCCGTTTCAATGATGGAACATTTTCACCTACAACACGACATGGTGTACTTGGTGACATAGCTTTCTCATGTTTGTGTCTTTTGTGAACAAACAAGTCCTTAATGGCCTTCCTAGGTTTCCTCAGGGAGATTCTCTTTTTAGGAATGGATTTGGCTATGCAGGGCACAAAGGGCACTTGAGGTGTTAGGTTACGGTAATCAATGATTTCACGACTGCTGCCAGATGTCTCCCGATTCTCACAAAGCAACCTTAGAGGTGCCTCGAATCCTGAAAAGCTGACACTGGTCACCAGCTTATGGTGATGGTGCCAGTTGGTCATATCTTTGTATCCAGGGCTCTCAGCTTGCTGCTGTCCTGTTCCTCTCACACAGTCATGGGTTCTGCTTCTTCTGAAAGAGCCATGGAGCCGCCTGTAACCTTCTGAGAGCGTGACACTAACCCCTGGAGACAGTATGTCCAAAGTGTCTGGCACAGGCAGTGAGGATGGGCTTTCATCAGTACTGTGTGTATTCACAAATCCATTATTCGTGGTGGTTTGAGATTTGTGCTCTTCAGGCCCTTTACATCGGCCATGTGCCTTACTTGACCTCTTCTGATCATCTGAAGAATCTTCGCTCTTTGACAGCTCCATGTTTTCATATACATAACTGTAACTAGATATGAGACAAATACAGGATACAGTAAATATAGGAGGATTGTTTGTGATTTTTATTTACCTGTAATTTGGGCCATTTTTCCAATATTTTATAATGTTATATTGTACTTAAATAAAATAATAAATGTGTCTTCTATCTCATCCTTTATCACTCAAATTTGAACAAGATTAACAAAATTTCAAAGAACCTGTTAAAATGCAAAACATTTAATACATACATACATTTATTCTGGCTGTCTAATGTTTTGTTTTGTTTTAATTTTTGATGCTCTTGAATCTACACTTTAAATTGGTTATGAGATCAGTGATAAATTTATATATGGTACATAACAGAAACTCTCAACAAATTAATCTTCAAAACAAATAATAGACAGAAAAAGAAAAAAAAAACATTAAGATAAAGACTGCTCTTATCAGCTGAACAATATTCATGTTGAAAGTATTTTAAACTCATTTCACATAATTGTAATGCAGGTCCCAAATATGTGTCTGTTTTTTTATTCCTGACAGCTAGAACATTCACTGCCGTACATATTAAACTATTCAGTAATATTAAACAGCAACAACGATATTATTTTGATGTATGCTAGCCTATTATTTGACGTAATTGGCAAATTGTAGTCTAGCATTTCTCAATGTAAATATTTATACTACGCATAGCTACATACCTTAAAGCAGACGATGACAGGTTTAACTGTAGTAAGAAAAAAAGGATGTTATTGTGCACTTCGCTTGACTGAATCACTTCGTTAATACTGATATCATTTAACTGTAACTCAAATTTGATACCATAAGGACAGTCTGTATAGCTTATAAAATAGGTCACACAAGTATATTATGACAAGATTGAGCATTACGTGGCTCTATAATTTCCAATAAACAACGGGTCATACTAACGGCAATGAACCAATCGCAATTGCCTCACAAAAACAAAATTCCATATATTCTATATTTAGGAATAACTCCTGTTTGTACCGTACTCTGCCCTACTGGCTTGCAGTTCGTCGTTCGATTTCACTTGAGCAACGCCTTAATATACAGGTTTTTGCCCAAAACAAAACGAATTCGAATGGCACGTCATTTTAGCGGTCATTTTAATACATACCTGAAGCAGATTGTAACAGAAGGCGTTTGGCGGGAGCTAGTGGTTCACAAGCGCGTGACAAGATGAGATGCTCTGGCTGTCAGCGCGCGTGTGAAGATAATTACAACAGCCAATCAGAAGACAGAATAACGCTCACAACACAGCATCATCACTCACTGATCATACGCCTGGATACAACGAGCGCGGAACGTTCTCACACTTTGTGGACACTGAAATAGGCTATCGCTGAAGGGCTTTCATAACATTTCTGGTTGTGAAATATAAAGCCTCCAGGCTCAGCACAAACGGAGAGAGTAATATTAACAATATATTCCTCTAAAAAAATAGAAGAAAACCGGTGTATCACAACCCACTAATTCCATTAAAGCCACTCCAGTTACACTCAAACCAAAAATTATTCAGACACCATATATAATTTTTGATATTTTCTTTACTAGTGGGTGCAGGACACTTTAGTTCATTGATGTAAGTGAGGATAGCAAAATAAAGTAAACTGTGACATATCAATCCCAAAAATCCTTCATACAGTGGACTACCAGTGAAACTGATAAAAAAAATTGGGACAAAAAATTTGATTTGACACTTTGACCTGACCATGTTTTGTTGCATACCTTTCTATCAAAGTTATCTGACATTATCAAGATGAATTTGTTCTGACAGTTTAACTCTTGAGTTCTTGTCATATTTTATTACCATTTTCTAAGCTATAGCGAATAAACTGTGATTATGTGAGAAATGTTGAATGTGTCTGAATAAATTTTGGATTGACTGTATAATAAAAAGCTATTTTAATCCACATTATCATTTTAAATGTTTAGTGCTAAAAGCTAATGCTTAATGTTTGCTTGTACTATGACACAAAAGCTAATATTGTACTTGTAAATTCCTTTAAAACAAAACACATAAGAATGAAGATTCATTCTTGAAATGTGAACAAAATTTAATTAACCTTTTAAGAAACACTGAAAATAACACTGACAAACGTAATCATTTTTGAAAAAAGTATAGAACTAAACAGAAATATTATGTTCTTCAACTCTGAAGTGCAAATGTTGATCACAGATAAGGACCCCATCCAAGGTACATGAGGCACAGGAGGTTATCATCCGTGGATTCTTGAATGAGGTAGTGTACATGGCCCTCAATTGACAGAGGCAGGCCCATCACTTTATTCCTGTTCTTGATCACTCCCTGAAGACGCTGCTCTATGTCCAGAACATGGGTCTTAGCCTAGAGTGGAACAAAATCAAATTATGGCTATTTACAGCTATTACTTAAGATCATTACTTAATCTATAGTTAAAATGCAACATCTCAAATTGCATATAAAGACGAGGCACTTACAGTACTCAAAGAAAGTGTATTCTAATTTCTAACCATGATGTCTTATGTTTATTCATAATTCAAGCCTGCTTAGCTGAATATAAAAGCATATATGATAGACAATCAGAGATAAGGAACTTCATTCAGGCTGCAGTAACTAATGTGTGAAGTACCTTCTCATTGAGGATCTCTCCAGATTCATTGACTTGTGTCTTAGAGGAACCCTTGACAGGTTTACTCCACTCTACCAAAGGATCATGCAGGAATGTTTTTAAAACACTGGTGAAAAGGAATAAAAATTCATCATGAAATTTTAAGTATTATACAAATACTATATGAAATGTTAAACTCATTACACAAATCAAACACACTTAACATAGAACAGAGATTTGGTTTGAGAGATTTTTTCAGTATTCAGACTTTGAAGTATCCAGAGTCATGGTTTCCATAAGAAATATTAAACAGCACAACAGTTTTTAACATTGATAATAATAAATGTTCCTTGAGCACCAAATCAGCATATCAGAATGATTTCTGATGGATCATGTGACACTGAAGACTGGAGTAATGGCTGCTGAAAATTCAGCTTTGTCATCACAGCAATACGTTTTAACATTTTAAAATATATTACAACAGAAGCAGCTTTTTAAAATTATATTTCACAGTATTACTGCTAGTACTGTGTTTTTAATCAAATAAATGCAACCTTGGTGAACCTAAGAGAATTATTTAAAAAATTCAAATGAAAAAATCTTATCAACCCCAAACTTTTGAACTGTAGTGTAAGTTTGTGTGCCTGTGTAAGTTCAGAGATGTTCACCTCATGAGTGGCTCTCTCTGGTCCCTCATAAGTCTGAGTGTGACTTCACAGGCCTGTCTGAACAGGCCCTCTGTGCCCATCGGCCCCATTGCATGAACCATGTTCTGAGTGAGCCGGAAGGGAACCACCTCAGGAACATCAAAGGTCTCCCCCTTAAGCACCAAAAACACATTTATTCTTCAGTTACCCAAAGACATCAAGTATTAGGAGTAATAAAATTGTCACATTCCTCATTCATCTCAAACCTTGTTGAAGAGGCAGTTGAAGTCCACATGGACACACTCGCCAGTTAAGGAGTCAAACAAAATGTTTTCTCCATGGCGATCGCCAAGTCCAAGAATATAGCCCACCATAGACATGACCGCAGTAGAGCGACAGTAAGCAGACCTGCTGTTGTACCTGTGAAATGACACATTTGTCTCATGTGCAAAGATAAGTGCTTTTCTAATGAAATACTCAAGAACTTACTTTAATAGCTAATACTAAGAAACATTTAGCATATTACTGTGCATAGATATTATGAATGCGAATACTGAAATAAATACCAAGAGGTGGGATCAGGAAACGTCCGTAGGAACCACTCATGAAAAACTGGTGGGTGTCTGGCACACAGCACATCTTTGTGCAGCTTCAGCTTCTCCTGAAAAGATGCTGTTTTTGGCAAAATCAGCTTTCGCAGCTCTGTCCCGCTGACATAGATCCCTGTTCAAAAAACAAATTCACCACTTTGACTTAATTCAGACCACTTTCACTAAAAAAAAAAGAGATTTGAAAACAGCCTGAAAACTTAAATTTTTAAAACAGCATGTTTAACACTCTCTAGAATTTATTCTGATTGGTTAATCAATATTTCATGCCTATATACAGTACACTACCGTTCAGAAGTTTGGGATCGATAAAAATGTATTAATGTAATATTAATGTATTAATATTAATGTACTAAAACAGAAATGTTGTGAAACATTATTATAATTTAGAGTAAATGTTTTCTATTTTAATAGATTTTCAAATGTAATTTATTCCTGTAATGGCAAAGCTGAATTTTCTGCAGTCATTACTCCAGTCTTCAGTGTCACATGATCCTTCAGAAATCATTCTAATATACTGATTTGCTGCTCAAAAAACATTTGAAAACAGTGCTGTTTTTTTGTGGAAATATTTTTTTTCCAGGATTCTTTCATGAATGGAAAGTTTAAAAAAAACTGCATTTATGTGAAACAGAAATCTTTTGTAACATTATAAATGTCTTTACTCCCTTTTTTTATCAATTTAAAGCATCTTGCCAAAAAAAAAAAATCTTACAGACCCAAACTTTTTTATTTATTTGGTGATAAAAACAGTAAGCTGATCATTTTCACAAAATAAATCAGAGTGATACAAGCTTTTACTTTACGATCTATGTCAACACATTACATGACTCCATTATGACATAGACTTTCTACCCTTAAGATGAGAACTAGAGGCTATGAAATCAGCACACCTTTCTCTTTATACAGCTTCGTGAGGATGTGGCGTAAACCCGCCGTGTTGTTGACCCACTCTATTATGCCACACTCTTCATTCAGAGGGATGACTGCGTATGTCCGAATGCGCAAATCCCTCCGTCTAGACTCTGCATCTTTCCTCAAAGACTAACAAAGACACATTTTTCACTAGAAAAGTTCTCAGGTAAACACAATTCATCATTCAAGTATATTGTGAACAGCACAACTCTAGTACCTTATTAATGAGACAGTTGAACTCCATCAGACGGCAATCTTTCCTCAGGTCATCTTTAGGTTTGCACATCATGGTGTAGAACTTTCCATCAGAGCCCTTGAGCGAGATCTTTTTTGGCTTCTGCAAGGATGCCAAGATCTCCACCTTCATGAATCGAAACGCATAAAGATATCATGAATAAAGTATCATCTAAAATGAGAGTGATGCATTATGTGCTCAATAACTGGTGAAACAGGTGGGCCTGACTGTGTCATCGAAGCCAGCGAGGTAGACCCAGTGTCCCGGAAAAGCATCGTGTTTGGGGTTGGCTCCTCCAGTGGAAGGCAAAGTGGGTATAAGGACAGACTGCAGGGGGATGAGGATCTGACTGAAGGTGGGCTCTTCCACCAGTTTCTTCAGCATTTTGAAGTGTACGCTCATGCTGAGGGTGCTGCTGTTCCCATCCACCTACACAATTAAACAAAAACACAGTCTACCTGCATCCAAACGCTAGAGTATTTTTAGAACCAACTGATTTTAAAATGAATGCCTAAGGGGAAAGTTGAGGAATACTAAAGATTAATAATAAATGCATAAAAGCTGTTTCCTTGGAAATCAAAATATTATTTTCTTGCTAGCGGTGCAGTCTGTCCTACCGGTTTATTGCCGAGCTCCACCAGCTTGTCAGTCAGTCTGTTGGCATCTCCTATAAATTTCCCAAATGACTCATTCAAACTGACAGCCTTCTTCAGGATCTCCTTACATCTGTTCATTCGAGTTGGATAGGAGGACTAAAATATGAAAGCAGCACATACATTAAACAGTTTATATCTGTGAAAAGACATTACTGTATGTACTGTAGATGTGGCTGAGGTGTCTGACCTTTGACACAGCCGTCATCATCCACATAGCTTGTTGGGGGTAAGCTAAGAAAACTTTGGCCACAATCTCCATCAGCACAGCAAAGACCTCATTGTTGGAGTGGCAGATTCGGGAGATGAGCTGTGAAAAGGCAGTGAGGAACTGGTAGGGCGAGAGGTTGCCAGTGTGTTCGCTGATGACGGAATTGATCTTAGTGAGTTCAGCCCGCATCTGAGCTCGGTCAGAGCGGCCAGCTGAAAAAGAGGGAGGAGTATCATGGTGGTCTGTTTTAACTAGGTTAGTCAATCTTTGGGTTCGAAATCGATTTGAACCACTAGGCTACTGCACTGCAAATTCAGTATTTTTAAAAATGCATTTACAAAATTCTTTAAATACTTTGCCTAATGTACATTAGGCAAGAAAAAAAACAACTTTACAATATTATTATTAATAATAATAGTAGCAATAACTACAATTACATATTACATTTTTTGTAATACTGCACACTCTTAACAAATTCTTTAAATTTTTATCATTAGAAATCAATTACTGGTCAACAAACAATTTATGATTTAAAAGGTTAAAATATTTCAAGAACAATGCATATGAATCCGCATGATTTGTAATCAATGCATTGATAAAATGAGCAAATCTTTTAACTGTTTATTTTTAAAACTATAGTTAATCAATTTGATTGAATTGTATGTGATTAAAGTCAATTGCAGGCCAATAGAATATTTAAAAATCAATGCATATGAGTCTGCAAGATTTGTAATTGATGCATTAATACAACAAGTGAATTGTTTAATACCTTAGCTTTAACACTACAGATTATCGCAGGTAATTTTGTGGTTTACCTTTTTCAAATTCATAAACTTTGGCTCCAAAGTCCAGCCATAAGGTTAGCATTCTGGGCATGGCTTGATAGATGTACTGATTGCCAAACTGCAGCGCTCTATGAAGAGAGCAAGCCATTAGTGTATCTACCCATTACACATTGAAAGATTTAATTCAGAACTGCTACTACAGGAGGATTACCAATAGAAAACATCTTACTTTCCAAAATATGTGACAATATAACGAATAAGGTTGCCCTGTCTTTCCAGTTTGTTGTCAGTGACCATGGGCATCACCTTGTCATAGTATTTGGCCAGGTAGAAGTTACCATCCTCCCATTCTGGTAACAGATGTGTGACATCCTGTATTTATGAAAGAAAAAGATAGTGTCTGATCTAGGGCTGGATAGAGTTAATTGTGAAGAACACTTTAATAATCTAAACAACCATTTTTCACTATAAAGAACCTTTTTTCCAGATGTTAAAGGTTCTTCATGGAACCATCTATTCCAATAAAGAACCTTTATTTTTAAGAGTGTAGACACGTTACACACAATACACCAACGATAACAATTAAGAGAAATAAAAAAGATTTGAACGCATGACGGAACATCTGATTAACTGCTCATATGTGAACACACTCTATGAATAATCGTAAAACACAACATATCACTAGTCTTAAGGGGCTACTCAAAAGGAATGTTTTTGTGTTAAAGGGGTCATATGATGCGATTTCAAGTTTTCCTTTCTCTTTGGAGTGTTACAAGCTGTTTGTGGATAGATAAGATCTCTGAAGTTGCAAAGACTAAAGTCTCAAAACCAAAGAGATATTCTTTATCAAAGTTAAGACTTTGCCACGCCCCCCTAAAACGGCTCGTTCAAACACGCCCCCACATCTCTACGTCATGATGTGGGGAGATTTTCATAACACCGCCCAAACGTACATGCAGTGAAAGAGGGCGGAACTATTATTCTAGCTGTAGTATTGTTGCTGCCACCGACGCCATGTCCTGGAGACACTGTGTTTCATTGTGAAAGTGAAAGTACTTTGTTTGGGCTTCCAAAAGAGGACACAACTAGAAATCAGTGGTTAAGCTGTATTTACAATACTGTTCCAGAGCAGTACAACGCAAATATTTGATTGTGTGCAGCACATTTTACGGAGGACTATTTCCCGAACTTGGAAGCTACAATGCCAACTGTGCACAAAGGCTGTTTCTATAAAGTGGGGCAATTCCAACTTTGAAAGGACAGTCTGGCGCTTCTGACCACTGTAAGTACATTTCTGCCACTGACGATTCAAACGTGAGTTTTGAGCAGTGTAGAGTAGTGCTTGTTGTTTGGACGTGGTAATGTTTACGCGGCGCGATACAACACAACGCGTGAAAAGACAGTATGAGTCATTATAATCAGTAATTATGTCCCTACTGGATGCAACAAATGCCTCGTTTATAATGGGTTTCATTGTTTTTGTGTCGTCGTGCCGGGAAACGGCATCACAATACAGTGGGGGGCGTAACATTTCCGTCTCACACTTGAGGTATTCGGCCAATCACAACACACTGGATAGCTGGCCAATCAGAGCACACCTCGCTTCTCAGAACGATGAGCTTTGTAAAACTCGGTGCGTTTCAGAAAGGCGGAGCATATAGGAGCAACAATAATGTACAGTATGTGGAAAATAATGTGTTTTTTGAACTTTAAACCACATAAACACATTGCATTACACCAAATACACAAACTAATGTTCTTTTTAGCAACATCATATGACCCCTTTAACAAACACAAGACACAAGCAGTGGAATGAGAAAATAATGCAAGGTTATATACACATCTTTCAGTTTGAGCAACTTTTTAAACTTTTTTTTTTTAAATCATTTTTAGAAGGTGCTTTCATGCGCAAGATTTTGCAGAAAACACGTGTATAATGGTTGAACACATCCGTCAAGCCCATGTTTACATAGGGAAAAAAAATGGAAAAGCAGCGCAGTGGAATGCAAAAATCTGTAAAGAACTACTATTATACTGTATGTTTGATATTTCATGTTTGCATGATGGTGGTAGGCTTGAAAGTTGTTGCTATTTTATGAAATATTTACTGTTAATAACAGCCTACTATACTTGTAGTGATTTTGAATTTGTATTGCCTTGGCTTTTTAAACTGACCTTTAAAACTGAATGTTGGCTAAGAAGCATTTAGCATTTTTCTTATTTTACTGTGTGTTATTTCTGAACATATAGGATATGTTAAAGACAGGTTTGTAAAATATTTGCCTTCAAATTTTATGTGAAGATATTTAACAAGTGAATTTATTTTACATCTACACCATGTTGACCACTTCATGTGTTTTTATTAAAGAGAATGTTAACAGTACTTGAATCACACTGTGGTTACATTTATGTAGTTAAACATTTTTTAAAAAATCGTAATTGTTATCTCTGATTCCTGTTGCATTTGTCCTCGTAAGTAAGTGACTAAAATACCTTATAGGTTTTCATAATAGCATTGCTCTCGAAGTTGGCTGTATCTTCCATGTATCTGCCCACCAGCAGCATGGCGTTCCCTTTTATCTGGATTCTCTTTGGGTCTGTAAGTGGCTGGTCATCAGGAAAACACTGCTGTACACCTTTCTGCAGGATTATCAGAGCCTGATGCACATCACCCTATAACAACAACATTTTTCCTTATAACAATTTCAATGATGGATAAGACCTCTATCAGAGAGATCTGCATTGGTATAAACAACATTTTGCTCAACTTCTATACCTTAGACCACAGCCATTTGGCTTTCTCGATGAAGAGCTCAGAGAGGTGGGAGTTCTCAGCATTGAGCAGGGCATTGAAGGCTGTTTGGTGATGGCCAGCTCTTCTGGCCACACGAGCGCTCTGGAGCCAGCACTCACCGACCTGCTCCTCACATGAAGAACTGCAAAGAAGTCTTTATCAGCATAACAAACGCACTATATCACCATTCAAACAGAATAGTTACAGAATAGCTAACCTTACCTAAACCTAATGTATCTTTAAAAGCATGTTAAAAAATGAACTCATTGCTTGGATTTTTGACATGGAAGTAAAACATTTTGTATTTTGAACTGAAAGTAGCATGTGTTCATACCCCTTGCTGAGACTGAGAAGAGCTCTCCGCAGGGCCAGGATGGGTTCCTTGGCTCTAAACGAGTTTTGGGTCATAAGTTGGCGGGCGTCCCAGTTGAGTTTGGGCTCAGGCTTCTTGGATCCTCCAGCTTCTGTGGTTTCCTTCTGCAGCTCAGTGAAGGCATGCTCCAACTCACACAGCATGTGCAGCCTAAGACCCAACACGAAAGTTGAGCACACTGTATGTGTAGTTTTTAATTTTCCAAAATGGTCAACCACTGGATTACCTGACTATGTACTCATATCCTCTCTGATAGGTGCCACACTCAAAACTGGCTGCTGATAAAGGGACGACTTGTTCTTTCCTGGCTATTTTAAGCTTTTCATAGAATGCCTCGGAATCTTGCTTCTTGGCAACCAGCAACATTTGGCCAAGTCTGACACCCCATGTGCTGGACTTACAATCTATAAAACAGATATGACAACCATTAACGATTCTTCAGTCCGAAAAACATTTCTATGTTTCTAGAAACAGGAAAAATCCTTTACCAGAGGCAAGATAGTCCTCAACTAAGTCCCACTTTGACAGCTTCCATGCTGCCTCGACCCGGTACGCATTCAGATCGGACTTCCATCGCGGCCTTTGTAAAAGAAATAATGTGAGATTAAAAACACAAAACCTGGGGTTGCATGAAACAGAGTCAGAGGACTGTGTCTACAATACACTACACAGGTGTACTGTGTCTACAGTACACCTACCTGCTTGCCAGAACTCCATTGACCTGGGTTATTACTGTAGAGAGTTGACCAAGACCCAACATAGAGTTCATAACACCATGATAATGGACAATCTGCATGCAAAGATAAGAAAGTGAGAGGAAAAAGTATTAGTTACCATAATACTAAAAATGAGAAAATACATGAACCGGTAACCACACAAATGTCAGTGACAGAATAATAAATAAATAAATAAATTACTTGATAAAACAAATACAATTCATTTTTAATTGAATGTAGTCCTAAATGTATTTTATGTAATACTTTTTCCTTTATTAATCATTTTTGGTATTTCGTTTTAATTTTATACACTGTACAAATTTCTATGGGATACTGCAGATCAACTGGACAATTCCAAGTTATTTTTTATATTATGTCAAATTACAATTTTCCAGAAATATAAACAGTTGTATAAACAAACCTTTATTTATTTGTTTGTTTGTTTTTTTTTACAGGTTTGGTCCTTCATAAACACTGTATAATTTTGCACAAAAAAAAAAATAAAATAAATAAATAATAATATTATATATATATATATATATATATATATATATATATATATATATATATATATATATATATATATATATACACTGTATATGTTTAACTTGTAGATTACTTACTATGGCATTGGGTCTGTTTGGACACTAAGCGCACACTGACCTGAATTTGGCAGATACCCATAAAAATAAGAGTGTGTGTGGTTCTCACCTGGTCTGGCTCGAGTTGGATGGCTCTGTCGTAGCAGGCAGTGGATTCACGCAGTAGTCCAATGCTCTCATGCTCCAGGATCTGCTCTCTCAATGAGGGCTCCTCTTTCCTCAGAGCATTCACACCCCTCACGCCATCTGGCTCGTGCATGGCTGCATACATAGTCTAGAAGAGGGCCAGCGAAAAACAGACAGGTTACAACAGAACACAAGAGTACATCTGATTTCTAGACAAATAACAACAAGTTTAATGTGCATGAAACTGTTTTAAACACTTTCTGAATATTTTCAAACACCAAGCTATTTGATAGATCAGATTGTATTTTATTACATGACTCTGTGGAATACATGCTTCTGATTGATAAATTGTAGCATTGTACAAAGTATATAACAGCAGTTTTGTCAGGCAGCTGATTTCCTATATAAAGCTACAGTTCAAAAGTTTTTTTTTTTTTTAAAGAAATTAATCTTATTCAGCAAGGGCACATTAAATTGATCAAAAGTGACAGTAAAAACATTTATATTGTTACAATATCTTTCTATTTCGAAAAAAATCTATTCATCAAAGAATCCAGAAAAAGGTGTGTCATGGTTTCAACAAAAAATATTAAACGGCACAACTGTGTCCAATATTGATAATAAGAGATGTTTTATGAGCACTAAATTAACGTATTAGAATGATTTCTGAAGGATCATGTGACACTGAAGACTGGAGTAATGGCTTCTGAAAATCCAGCTTCACAGAAAGAAGTTACATTTTAAAATATATTAAATTAGAAAACAGTTATTTTAAATTGTGATAATATTTACCAATGTTACTGTTCTGACTTTATTCTTGATCAAATAAATAATGAGCATAAAAGCATAAAACTGAGCCTTGGTGAGCATGAGAGACTTTTCAAAGACAGTAAAAATAAATATATATATATATATATATATATATTAATGACCCCAAACTTTTGAACAGGATTGTAGCTGAGCTAATTTCATATATTTCATATCATTCCTCTGTCAATTTTTTACACAAAAGTAATTACTTCATATAGTTTCTTTTTTAATTTTGACTGAAATCAATATTTCATGTTCATTTATTTATTTAGTTAGTAACCATAACCAGTAACCATAAAAACACACGCAAAAAAACTGCAGACTGTTAAGACCTGGAGGAATGAAAGATGGTCCTGAATGTTCTGCTTCTTCTCACGGATAAAGGACTCAAAGTGCATGACAGCGCGTGTGTAGGCTCTGGAGCGGAAGGATGCCTTGGCCAGCACATCCTGAGGAATGCTGTTTAGAAAGGCTACTACACTTTGATACTCACTGCTCTCTGGGCCTAAGAGGATAAAGAAAGATTTCACTTGACTTACACACACAATACAGAGCTGAAAAATATTACTTGCATGTTATTTCTGTTGCACTGTTTAGAATAACATTTTTTTATTAAAAAAAAATAATAATTCACGGCATAAAGTAACATTCAATAAAGAACAAAAGACATATTACCGATTATCATTCCCAGTAATGTCAAGGCAATCAATATTAACCATCAGCTTTTAGGGAAGAAAATAGGACTAAATTAAATCAAAATATAACCTTGTAATTCACCTGTGGCCTGTGCCTGTGGCTGCTCTCTGGCATGTTTGCCTGGCCTCTTGTTGGTACTCAGACTCTGCAGCTTATGGCGGGACCACTGAGTGAGGTGATCCAGCATGGAGAAGACGGTTTGCGTGCTGAGCTGACTCAAACTGGAGGCGTTCTCCTGCAGTCGCACTAACCGCGGGTCACCTTCCTTCAGGACTGCCATCATCTCTTCATTCACCTATAGGACCCAAACAGAAACACTATTTTGAGCCTTTTCACTGGTAATATCATTGTTTCTTTTACTAAATTTAACTGAGAAAAACTACATGAACAGTTTCCTATCAAAAAATAATGAGCAGGTCCTTTCCACAAAGCTTGAATTTGTACCTCTCGCTGCTCCTCTTGAGTGCATCCAATCAGCACGTAGACCAAAATATGGGGCAGCAGATATATGGTCACTTTGTAATCATGCTTTATAATGAAACTACAGCAGTTGAACACTTTTCCAGCAAGTTCATGTCTAACCTAAAACACAGGAAAGATGAGGTAGAATTAGTCTTTTATGTATATTTGAGGCTGGAAAACAAGTGGATGTGGACTTACTTTACTGATGAGATATCCTGCCCACGTTGCAGACCAGTCAGAGAATTTGCTTCCACGGTTGCTGAGATATATAGGCTTTTTCAGCTTAGACCAGTTCACCACCTTCTGAGAGCTCTTATACCTTTAGATGATTAAAACAAGTCAGTTTTATGAACACTGGATAGAAAATAAGCAGCAGACAACAAGCCATGCAAAAGGATCATGCCCAACCTGGTATTGAGATGCGGCTCCAGGATTTCCTGAACCTGCTCTGGGAATCTTCTCCATAGACGGCGACCTGGCGAGTCAGTCCTGCCCTCCCGACATTCAAATAATGACAGCAGCTCCTAAAACAAAAGGTTACAGAGTTTAACTAACCTAAAACCTACAACATATTGGTACCATAACATTTATGATTTTTTGAATTTATCAGTATCAGTCGATATCTAGAAATTTAAATATGCTGCATTTCCACAATTTTTACATTTAAATTACCTTCATAATGCTCACTTAAAGTTTTTAAAAACACTATTGGTTTAATAACACTACTTGAATGCAGTACTCAAAATGGTTATTTTACATACGTTACATTATAATTTTACGTTTGATAAAATTAAGTTTTTAGTGTTTTATTTTTAATTTACTAAGTCAAAATTGCATAAAATTTAAATAGCCATTAATCAGACTTTTATAAAAAACTTTTTATAAAAATTTTTATATCATTTCATCCTTAGTTTCTACCCATTTCAAGCTAATATAAATCTAATAATAATAAATCTCTTTGCTTCTAAAATATACATCTAGATACTTCTAAAATCTCAAAGAAAGTCTAAAAGTGAGTCATAAAGGACATTATTTTTTATCACAGTGCGTACCTGCATGGCGTACGCCGCAGCATCTTGGGCTCTCACATCATCTGCATAGGCTAGAAAGGCTCTGGTCAGCTCTGTTAGTAGTTCGTAGGCAAAGTTTGGATCATCGATCCCACTCTAAAAGCATAAAGACATTCTCTTTATTCCATGCCTAACACACATAGTACCTAAAATGCAAAGCTAGCTACATACTTAAAACACGATCTTCAAGATTTTGCTTGACACATACAGGAAGAAAACTGTCTGAGGAATGTCTTACCACAAATGTCGAGCCCGTTCCCTGAGTGTCAGCGGGTGACAAATCAAGTCGACCGGGATCAATGGCTCCCAACTCCCCCAGGCACTCTCCACACAAAAGCCTGGCTTCAGGATTGACGTCCTGGCAGCCCCGGAGCAACACTGTCACTAACTGAGAGATCACTGGCTCCACCATCTCACTGTCCAAGACATGCTTTAACAGAGCGTCCTGTAAAACACATACTGCAGATCAACCTTTCAGGCCCCTGATACATTTTATTTTAAGCCTCCTTAAAACAAAGACTCCTATACGTGTATTTTCAACCAAGCTAGTAATGCTTTCTTCTTTATTAAGAGTGAGTCTGACCTGGTTCTTGTATATCATCTCCTTCAGGCTGGTAAGCGCATGGATGCGTACGTCCACATTCTCATGCTGGATGGCCCGCATGGAGAGCTGCAGCGCTGCCTGCGTGTCAGTGCTTTTTGAGGTTTGCTGTTGTTGAAGAATTGTGTATCACAACCATAATTATTGAAATAATTTCATTTTGTTGAACTCACATCACAATGTCTTAGCACTACTGACTTTTACATTGATTTTTTGTACTTTGATGTGATGATGGTTTGTTTAGGCCGTACCTTACGGTAATCTTGAAGGACCTTGTGTATGTTTTTCAGTTCTGGGTGGTCAGGAAGGAAGTAGATTTCATGAAGAAAGTCTTGCACTTCCTCCCTGAGATAAGAAGATCATGAAAAAAAAGATTTTACCAAGGAAAACAAAATTCAAATACATTACAAATTACATTTTAGTATAATTTATTAGTGTTATAGTGTAAACGTTGAAGGGATAGTTCATCCAAAAATGAAAATTCAGTCATTAATTACTCACCCTCATGTCGTTCCAAACTCGTAAGATGTTTGTTCATCTTCGGAACACAAATTAAGACATTTTTGATGAAATCCGAGAGCTCTCTGACCCTCCATAGACAGCAACAGAACTGACACGTTCAAGGTCCAGAAAGGTAGACATCATTAAAATAGTCCATGTGATATCATTGGTTCAAACTTAAATTTTATGAAGCTACGAGAATGCTTTTTGTGTGCAAAGAAAACAAAAATACCGACTTTATTCAACGATTTCTTCTCTTCCGTGTCAGTCTCCGCCACGCATTCACGATAGTACCACAACGCATACATGTATTCACAACGTCATTACTACCTTTCTGGGCCTTTAACGTGTCAGTTGCATTGCTGTCTATGCAGGGTCAGAAAGCTCTCAGATTTCATCAAAAATATCTTAATTTGTGACCCTGGACCACAAAACCAGTCTTATGTTGCACAGGTATATTTGTAGCAATAGCCAAAAATACATTGTATGGGTCAAAATTATCCATTTTTCTTTTATGCCAAAAATCATTAGGATATTAAGTAAAGATCACGTTCCATGAAGATATTTTGTAAATTTTCTACCGTAAATATATCAAAACTTAATTTTTGTTTAGTAATATGCATTGCTAAGAACTTCATTTGGACAACTTTAAAGGCGATTTTCTCAGTATTTTGATTTTTTTGCACCCTCAGATTCCAGATTTTCAAACAGTTGTATCTCGGCCAAATATTGTCCTATCCTAACAAACCATACAGCAATGGAAAGCTTATTTATTCAGCTTTATTTATTTTTTATTCAGATGATGTATAAATCTCAATTTCAAAACATTGATACTTATGACTGGTTTTGTGGTCTAGGGTCACATTTGTGTTCCGAAGGTCTTACGAGTTTGAAACAACATGAGGGTGAGTAATTAATGACCGAATTTTCATTTTTGGGTGAACTGTCTCTTTAAAATAATTTCTCCTTTAATATGCAGAGACTATTATGAATAAACAAAACTGGCTCAGCCAATAGCATGAATTTGGGGTGGGACTATGTTTGTCCAAGCAATGGAGTGTTCAAAACCATTTTTGCAACTCCATTCGGTGACGTTAGTGGTGTAAAAATTACACACATTACACAACATACCTTATGAGTATGTTGTCAACACATTAATAATTAGCATCTATAAAAATATCTAAAAATCATCAAAAACCTTTAGGGAACTAAAACCAAATCTAGCCTATGACATTAAAGAGAAAGGAGGAATGACACACACCTGTTCTCCACTATGAGGTAGTGCATGATCACTGCTGTCTCTTTAGGCTGGATGGAGATGAGAGGTAATAGAGCAACGATTACGTGACTCAGAAGCGGACCCAGATAGGATGGGTCAAGACAGCGCACAAAACAGTCCCATGTCCTGTAAACCAGCAAGATAACAATAAAGCCCTTATCCTTGTTATTTTATGGACAAAGTGCAATTACAATTTCATCCTCTGGCCTGACTGCATTTTAGATACAGATGGTTCTTACTGAGCTTAAACGTTAAAATATAAATGCAAACCTGGTGTCCTGCTGAGCTCACTGCAGTAATTATAGAACAATCTTGATTTTATGGGCAGCGCTCTTATGCAGATGGCCCTTCTGATACTCTGCATAATCTATTTGCACAGTTTCTTCTATGCATTCAGACCAATCCAACGAGACACAAACCTGCAGCAGAGCTCTGGGAAGTCATCCTTGTACCTCAGGCCAGTTCTGAGTGTGGTCATCATCTTCACTCGGACTGAGCTGATGTGCTTTGGACCCATTAGCTTCATCAGGGCCATTAAACTGTTCAGAGCCTGAGTGGAGGAAAAAAGGTCATAAATATACTGACATAATGTGGATAGAACAATCTTGCTACCTCAAGTACCAAGTTTTCACCAAAAAAAAAAATCCTGCAGCTCTGGATTCTTTGTACTATCAACCATATACTGATAAAGATTACAGTAAAAAAAATTACAGTGCATTTTTTTAAGATTACAGTAAAAAAAAACTTCTTTAACGCTAAAGGATTCACTTCAGAAATTAAGTGCATATTATTTTTCTCTGAGAACAAAATAATTGAATTTTTAAAGAATTTTTCTATATGTCAGTTCCTAGTGACCATGTCTCTAATATCTCCAATAATGACAAAAAAAAGCAGTCCATAAAACTTGTAAAAGCCCTCTATAGTGACTGAAAGTCACTATTCACTTACATTTCTATTGAATTTCCAAATTATTAATAATACTCTATAATAAACTCTAAACTTGATAATCACAGCAAGTGGATCAATAAACTAAACTGGAGAACATTAATTGTTATTTTTAGCCAGTTCTTTTTTAATAAAGCAGTTGCTTTAGTTCACAAGTAGGACTAAACAATTTATTTTTAACTGATTTGTCGATTAATCTCATACTTTTTTGGTGTTTTATTATCATTTCTGAAGCATAACAGCATGCTGCTGTATGGAATCGGTCAAAACTTTTTTCTTTTCTTTTTTTTTTTCCACAGAGGAAAGACAGAAGTCACACGGGTTTGGAACAGAGAGTAAATAATGAAAGAATTTTCATTTTTGACTGATCTATCCCTTTTTGTCCTAACCAGCCATGACAAGCACTGAGGAACAGAACATATTGCCCCACCCCCAGAAAAATATTATTAGTTCAAAATCCAGCTCCATATAACAGTATATTAAACATTAAATATATTCTGCGGTAAAACAGATCATAGCTACTGAAATCTAATGTTTCACATTACAACCAGACTAATTGTATTGAACACCTACCATTTTCTTTTTTTCCTTCTCTCCAGCACTAGAGCTCAGTAGCTGCATGTTGAAGAAAGCCAGAATGCCCAGGAGCTTGGGCTGTAGATAATCTGCCTGCACAGACATACAGTACAGTGACAAACAGCATTATTTCCAGAACAATGACTATAACAGAAAACTGACAACAGACTCCAATGCATTCTACTCTGTAGATCAAATGTACTTGAATCAGTTTGTGAAAGATGTGCTAGATACTCAAGGGCCTTAATCTGATGATTATTATTACAGTAGCTGTACCATGCGTCCTGGGTTAGTGATTTCTCTTGGGCCCTGATAGGGGTCATCACTGGAGGCGAAAGAAGCTAAAATAGCAAGTCCATTAAAGACCTGCTGGTAGTGTTCTCCTAGACGCAACAGCAGCTCATTATGAAGCCCTTGGAAATCCTGTCTCAGCAGACTGCCCAATTCAATTTCTGTCTCATTCTGTGAAAAAAACACACACACACACACACACACACATATATATATATATATATATATATATATATATATACACACACATACATACATATATATACATATATCTACACATACATACAGGTGCTGGTCATATAATTAGAATATCATCAAAAAGTTGATTTATTTCACTAATTCCATTCAAAAAGTAAAACTTGTATAATGTATACATTCATTCCACACAGACTGATATATTTCAGTTGTTTTTTTTCTTTTAATTTTGATGATTATAACTGACAACTAATGAAAACCCCAAATTCAGTATCTCAGAAAATTAGAATATTACTTAAGACCAATACAAAGAAAGGATTTTTAGAAATCTTGGCCAACTGAAAAGTATGAACATGAAAAGTATGAGCATGTACAGCACTCAATACTTAGTTGGGGCTCCTTTTTACAATTGCAGCAATGCGGCGTGGCATGGAGTCGATCAGTCTGTGGCACTGCTCGAGTGTTATGAGAGCCCGGGTTGCTCCTTAGTAAATGGCCTTCAGCTCTTCTACATTGTTAGGTCTGGCATGTCGCATCTTCCTCTTCACAATACCCCATAGATTTTCTATGGGGTTAAGGTCAGCGAGTTTGCTGGCCAGTGGGAACAGGGATACCATGGTTCTTAAACCAGGTACTAGTAGCTCTGGCACTGTGTGCAGGTGCCAGAATCCTGTTGGAAAGCAGTGCATCTCCATAAGTTGGTCAGCAGCAGGAAGCATGAAGTGCTCTAAAACTTCCTGGTATACGGCTGTGTTGACCTTGGACCTCAAGAAAACACAGTGGACCAACACCAGCAGATGACATGGCACCCCAAACCATCACTGACTGTGGAAACTTAACACTGGACCTCAAGCAACGTGGATTCTGTGCGTCTCCTCTCTCTTCCTCCAGACTCTGGGACCCTGATTTCCAAAGGAAATGCAAAATTGACTTTCATCAGAGGAGAACATAACTTTGGACCACTCAGCAGCAGTCCAGTCCTTTTTGTCTTTAGCCCAGAGGCGAGACGCTTCTGACGCTGTCTGTTGTTCCAGAGTGGCTTGACACAAGGAATGCGACAGCTGAAGCCCATGTCTTGCATACATCTGTGCGTAGTGGTTCTTGAAGCACTGACTCCAGCTGCAGTCCACTCTTTGTGAATCTCCCACATTTTTGAATGGGTTTTGTTTCACAATCCTCTCCAAGGGTTGCGGTTATCCCTATTGCTTGTACACTTTTTTCTACCACATCTTTTACTTCCCTTTGCCTCTCTATTAATGGACTGGACACAGAGCTCTGTGAACAGTAAGCCTCTTTTGCAATGACCTTTTGTGTCTTGCCCTCCTTGTGCAAGGTGTCAATGGTCGTCTTTTGGACAACTGTCAAGTCTTGATCTTCCCCATTGTGTAGCCTACAGAACTAGACTGAGAGACCATTTAAAGGCCTTTGCAGGTGTTTTGAGTTAATTAGCTGATTAGAGTGTGGCACCAGGTGTCTTCAATATTGAACCTTTTCACAATATTCAAATTTTCTGAGATACTGAATTTGGGGTTTTCATAAGTTGTCAGTTATAATCATCAAAATTAAAAGAAGTAAACACTTGTATATCAGTATAAATATATCAGTCTGTGTGGAATGAATGTATACATTATACAAGTTTCACTTTTTGAATGGAATTAGTGAAATAAATCAACTTTTTGATGATATTCTAATTATATGACCAGCACCTGTATGTATATGTATATATATATATATATATATATATATATATATATATATATTTATTTATATATATTTTTATTTTTCCCATTAAAAATAAAATAATTGTTAAATAAAAAATTTAATTAAATTAAATTAAATGTTAAATAAATATTATATATACTTTTAATTGTAATAAATTAATTAATTAATTAATGAAAATAGGTATATTCGTAAATAAGAAAAAAAAATTACACACACAAATACATATAACATCTATTTGTCTTATTCCTCACTTTCCTCACTTCTCTCCTGATTTCATAATGTGGAAATCACACCTTAAGGTAGTGAAAGGCTCTTTCCAGCTCCTCCTTGGTACAGGAACACACAAGATGGGAGAATATATATTTGAAGTTATTGATGAGCATTTCTCTGCGGTTGACGTTCAGTTGCTTGGCAATAGTGCGGATCAGGGCAGAAGCTGTAGGACTGGCCTTGGCTGCCAAAAATGGAAGAAGGACCTGTAGTGTCCGCTGTAAACAAAGAGATAGAGAAAGCTCATTACTTCAGTGAAATTAGTGATTAAAAGTCACAGTTTAGTTCACAGGAGCAATTTATCATTGCTATCAACACTACTCTTGTTTCAAAAAAAATTACTGTACTATATTTGCCCAAATCTAAAGCGATAGTCTATCCAAAAATCTAAATTCTGTCATCTTTTACTCCTCCTCAGGTCATTCCAAACCTGTATACTTTTTTTTTCTGTGGATATTCTGAAAAACGTTAGTAACAAACAGTTTTGCGTCCCATTGCCATTTTTTTTTTTTTCTTTTCATACTATGGAAGTCAGTGGCACCCAAAACCATTTGGTTACCAACATTTTTTTAAATATCTTCTTTTGTGTTCCACATAGGAAAGTAAGTCATACAGGTTTGGAATGACATGAGAGTGAATAAATGTTGACAGAATTTTCCTTTTTGGGTGGACTATGCCTTTATGGACGTTCTATAATATCAGAGGCTGATCTTGCTGAATCTGGTGTTGAGATGTTGGACTTACATTGAGAAAACGATTAAGGTCTGGGAAATCAAATACATGTGCCACATGAGACAGGATGTCCAGTGCCAGCTCTCTCTGATGGGCTGCTTCCTCCTGCAGGGCCTCGCTGCTCTGATCTGGTGTGCAACGCAGAGCCGTCACATGTCGTGAATGCAAAGACTCCACCAAGAACTGCAATAAACGAAAAGGTAGACACATCAAGTATTATTACATGGACTAAGGTTTGACTGATCACAAAGTTTAGTTTTAGTTTAGTTTAAAGTTTAGCTTAAAGTTTTGTTGTTGTTTTTTTGAAGGTGATAAACAGCTTATAGTCATACTCACATTGATACATGAAACACCCCATAAAAGCAGAGCATTAAAAATAATGCTAACATTATCAAATTAACAGAAGCACACACTGACCTGGCAAACTGGGTTCCTGTATTGGTTGAAGAAGGACTGCAGTTTGAGGTCTCTACAGGTGGCCAAAGCTTGGATCTCTGTGTAGGCTGCTACTGACACAGGATTAGATTTGGACAGCAGGCAGTGCAGAAGACGAAGCAGAGCAAAAGACACCAGGTTCCCTTCAGCAGCTCTGAGATGCACCATCAGCAAGAAAAGTATTATTACTTCTAAGAGTGGAAAGAATCAATAGATACTAAAAGGGGAACCAAAAAGTGCACTACCTCCCAATTTCTCCAGTGGTTAATATGAGTGTGTTTTTGAGTTCATTGTTTCTGGAGGTCTTTGCATTTGTATAAGCTTCTTTTAGCCTGGACACGATAAGCTGTGAAAATCAAAATCATAATACATCCATTAGTCAGTTTGGATAAAAGCATCTGCTAATATAATTTGAACTTTAAAATCTGTACCTCCTTCAGGAAGCCATTTCCATTCCAAAACTCCAGAAGATTCTTGATATTGTGGCCGAACTTTATGCGGACTTCCTGGTCAGGGTCTTCAATGAGGTTGACTAATGCGCTAACCAGAGATTTTGTGTCAGGGTCATTGTTACCCAGATCCACATGTTTGAACAAGTGCCGTATATTCCTGATAAAAGCTGCCATTTCAAAAGACAAAAGTTAAGACTGCTTGGTGAGCTAAAAAGTATTTACACAGTACATAATATACACTGTAAAGGCTGCAAACCATTAAGTATATACTACCAAAAGCACAAAAAAATAAATAATATTTAATAAATTAATTTATTCAAATTTAGACATTTACATTCTTCAGACTAAGTACTTAATCCTCAAAACAGATTAAGCCTTCCATGATAAAAACTGTTGGGATGGAGCTTTTTTTTCTGCAATAATCCTAAATCCTAAAAAAAATCCTAATGGGTTTTTGTCAAGGGAACCAGCGTGATGCTCATTTACAGGCGTGCATACAAAAATAGATCATCAGTGCAGCGCACTATTCACTGAAAGTAATGCTGATCGGACTAACCTTGCTTGACCTTCTTGTCTTCCGCAGGTTTGAGCAGCAGAAGGAACGGGGTGAGGATGGAGGCTCCGATGGAGGAGGTCTGGCTGGGGTGGGAGTCTGAAATGCTGAGCCCAGCACAGAGCAGCTCCTTGGATGGCATTGTCTCCTGAGGGACCTGCAGTTGTGAGCTCTCAGACAAACAGCAGGCCAGCTGCCCTGTAATACCAGCCAGCTCAATCTTCACTTGTGTTGAGCTGTCCTGGAGTCTGTTCCTAAAAGCATTATTGAATTAAAATGTTTACAAAAGTGCAAAAGCTTCCCCTTTTTAACAGTTTTTTAGTCATACATATAATGCATATGTATTATTAGTCAAACTTTATTCTCCCATTAATAAACCATTAACTACGACTTTTGCCTCAATAAACTCGTAATTTGATGCTTACTAATAGTTAGTAAGGTATTTGTTAAGTTTAGGTATTGGATTAGGAATGTAGAATATGGTCATGCAGAATATGTGCTTTATAAGCATTAATAAACAGCCAATATGTTAATAATAGGGATGCTAATAAGTAACTAGTCAAGAGTGAGAATTGGTCCCTATACTAAAATTTTACAGGATTATTTTTAAAAATTAATTTAAATTGTAAAAAAAAAAAATGTATTCTCAATAGAATACATATTCTCAATAGAAATTTCCTTTTCAAATCACAAATTTAAAATTCCCTGACATTTCCAGGTCTGCTATGACCATAAGAATCATGAATTCTTGGAAATCTGGGATGATTATTTTGACTCAAAGTGTGTGACTGTTAGATGACGTACAGAAGGAGCTCATGGATGAGGCTGTAGGATTTGACTCCTAGGTGGTGCAGCAGAAGGGGGAAGCCTCTGACAGCACTGGCCCGCTCGGCTTCACTGTTACATTGCATGGCCCAGCGGTAAACCGATGACCGCCAGTCACCACACACGCTCTTTGACAGCAAGGCAAGCAGAAACACACAGTGCGTACGAGTTTGTGCAGCTACAAGCAAAAGCACAAAACAAAAAACACTGAAATGTACTGTAAGTAAACTGTAAAATAACTTAAACTTTCTTAGGAACTACACTAAAATAAACAGTTATCCATTAACATTATGAGATGCTATAAGATACTTACAGTAGACAGGAGCAAGTTTCTGGGAGAGTGCAATCAGACTAGCAGGAAATGAGGCCGTTTGATAAACCGCTTGTGAAGAATGCTCAAGCACCCATGGGATCGAGAGCAGAGCACAAATATTCCTGTAAAAACCTGTGTCACCCTGACTATTGGCTGTAAACAGACAATACAAATCAAATCAATTCAAATGAACTGATATCATGTTATTAAATACATCTACGGGCTGTTCTTATGTAAAAATTCTGAAAAAATAGGCAATATCTCTACAAATCAGCAAAATTTATGTTAAACATAATTTTTAGCAAAATAAATATCCGTTTTTCATACAACCCCAATTCCAGAAAAGTTGGGGCATTTTGTAAAATGCAATAAAATCAAGAATATGTGGTTTGTTAACTGTCTTTAACCTTCATTTAATTGACAAAGGTACAATTAAAAGATATCCAACGTTTTCACTGACCAACTTTAGTATATTTTGTAAATATAAACAATTTTTCATTTTAAACTGTTAATTGTTAAACTGCTTTGAAACAGTCCACAGTAATAGGTCATAGGTCAGGGTAACACGATTGAGTTTATGACTGAGTTTATACGGAGCATCCTGTCTTTGCCAGCAAACCTGGATCGTGGCTCACCACTTTGTGCCAAATTTCATGAGGAAATCACATTTCTCAATGCAAAATTGCAAAGAATTTAGGTCTTTCGCCGACTACCATACATAAATTTGCCAGAGAAATCTCAGTATGTGTAGGGCAAGGCAGGAAACCTCAGTTGAATGCGTGTCACCTTTGAGCCCTCAGATGGCATTGCAAGAGAACCTGTCATGCTGCTGTGTGAAATATAGCCACATGGGCTCGGGAGTACTATGGAAAACTGTTGTCATTTAACACAGTCTGCAGCTGCATCAAGAAATGCAATGTGAATCTCTGTTACACAAGGAGAAATCTATACATCAATTCTAGGCAGAGACGCCAGCGAGTTCTCTGGGCCAGAGCTCATCTTAGATTGTCCAAAAGACAGTGAAAATGTGTGCTGTGGTCAGACGAGTCCACATTTCAGCTTGATTTTGGGAAAAATGGACATCAAATTGTCAGTCCCAAAGATGAAAGAGACCATCCAGACTTCAATCAGTGACAGGTGCAAAAGCAAAAGTTATGGGGGTGCATCAGTGTAAACGGCATGGGTGACTTACATATGTGTAAAGGTACCATTGACATGGAGGCATATATTGGGATTGTATAGAGACATATACTGCCATCAAGGGGGAAGGGAAGTGGTGTGTGGCCAAGTATGGTGACCCATACTTGGAATTTGTGCTCTGCATTTAACCCATCACACATGCACACACACACAGTAGTGAACATACACCTGGAGCAGTGGGCAGCCAATGCTGCGGCGCCCGGGGAGCAGTTGGGGATTCGGTGCCTTGCTCAAGGGTCTCACCTCAGTCGTGGTATTGAGGGTGGAGAGAGTGCTGGTTATTCACTCTCCCCACCTACAATCCCTGCCGGACCTGAGACTCGAACCCACGACCTTCGGGTTACAAGTCCGACTCTCTATCCATTAGGCCACGACTGCCCTGATGAAGATGACATCTTTCATGGGAAGTCCATGGTTATTGTATCAAGACAACGCCAGATCTCATTCTGCATTTGCTACAACAGTGTGGTTTCGTAGACACGTGGATGTGACTGTCCGGCCAGCAGATCTGTCTCCTATTGAAAATGTATGGTCCATCATGAAAAGGAGAATCAGACAATGACTATGGACTGTTGAGCAGCTGAAATCTTGTATCAAGCGTGACTGGGCAAAAATTTTGCTTGCAAAACTTTAAAAATTAGCATCCTTAATTCCCAGATGATTAAAATGTATAATTAAAAGGAAAGGTGATTTGACAGTGGTAAACACGCCTCTGTCCCAACTTTTTGGAGTGTGTTGTACCCATCAAAATCAAATTTTTTTATATTTACAAAATAAAATTAAGTTGGCCAGTGAAATTGGATTTTTTCCTTGTACTTTAATCAATTAAATAAAGGTTAAAGAGAATGAACAAATAACACATTCTTGATTCTTGATTTTATAGCATTTCACAAAATGTCCCAACTTTTCTGGAACTGGGGTTGTATTATGCATTACAATGTTGTGGTGCCTAAATTTACTTGTGGTATTAATTTATTTATTTGAGATTTATTATTATCATTTTTTTTCGGGTTATCAGCTTCTTGGTTTTGGCTATAATTTTAATATTAGTGCATCCCAAAATAAAAACAGATGCAGTTAAATAAAATGGTCCTTTGAGTCAAACCCACGTATAAATACGGATCTTGCAAAAAATAAAATAAAAAACACACTCACTGTTAAGGTAAAGGACAGCATCAAGGATCCTAATGGTACCCTCTACCAGAGGCTCCAGATCTTCATCATTAGAGGTGTTTGCCATCACGGTGCGGCAGCTCTCGACTACCTGAGCTAACACCCCAGGCTTTAACCAAATGAGCTGAGCTGCATCTGAGGTCTCTAATGTCTTCTCTCCTTTGCCACTGTAGATGTATTTAAGAATAAAAACCAATAACCATGCAACACAACAAAGGTCTTAAATAAAGCTGTACCTCTGTGATCCATTCAGACAGTGCTTTGAGCAAAGTGCAGCCAGATGGAAGATGACCGACAGTCCCTGCATGGTGCTCACGCACTGGCTCGCTCTGTGGTCCCTCATCTGGGTCAGTAACTCGTCCAGTCGGCTGTCTACAGCTGTCCACACCTCACTTCTGCTCTTCATGTCCACCTGCCTAATTGTGGACAAGATGAATACACATGGTAAGAGGAGAGACTTAAGAAATGTCTGGTGAGTGGGGACAGAAAATTGCATACATTGGCTGAGTCTTTTCTCTGCTCCTTAGCTGGGTTGGAAGAGCGAGGTTTGGGCGTTTGGCGGGAACTTCCTCTTCATACATAACAGGATCAGTGGGGTCAGAAACACCGGACTGAATATCCTGCATTGCAGCAATGGCTTCTGTCTTGAGGGCAGCATACAGGTAGCCTTCCACACTTTGCTAGTTTTCATACAATAGAAAATATGTTACTTTCTACAATACATCACCACTTTATGACTTGAGATTGGAGAGCTAATGTTTGGCAAGACTGTCAGCAAATAACAACTTGAAGCGTTAGTTCACCTAAAAATGAAAATTGTCATCATTTACTTACCCTCATAACATCCCAAACCCTTAACCCAAACATAAACTTTTGTTTGTCTTTAAAACACAAGTAAGGATTTCTGTCCATTAATTGAATTGAATTTTCTGAGAAATTTCCCTTAATTGAAAGTCTAGATGACCAAAACTACGAAAAAGTTTATAAAGAAATTGCAAAAGAAAAACCATATGAATCAATTAGTTTAATTCAAGTCTTCTTTTGATCAACACACATCCATAGAGATCATCAAATATGGTAAACAGAATCTCAAGCTTCCACAAGATCCAATTATTATAGGTTTGTTCTCGTGTTTCAAGCAAGAATGGTTGAGTATCCGTGATTACTGTAGCAAATTTTTATATTTACCAAAGTATTATAGATTTGGGTGAGGGTGAGTAATTGATGACAGAATTTTCCTTTTTGGGTGAACTATCCTTTTAAATATCAGACTTTTCCCCAATCTATTATATGACTTAACACTTTGAATACAGCACAGAGATGTCTGAACAAATTTCATGCTGTTTTTTTTTAAGCTCGACATGCTGTGTCACCATTCATTTTAATTATATGGAAAGGAGTGGCCTGGACCTATTACTAGACTTAAAAGAAGAAGGGAAAAACCTGACAAGCTTGAAAAAAAACATGATAAAAGGTTTTGATTTGTCTCCAATCAGAATTGTCTTTTTTAGATAAACTTTTCCTTTAACGCTTTACCTCCTGCTGGTCCTGATTTCCAATGGTCTTAATCAGAGCTTTGCAAATGACTGCAATTCTCTCCTTCCGGATCTGGACTGCACACTCGTATCCGAGAGGAACAAACTCAAGGACAAAGCAGAAGACTTCACAAAGTGTTGCTTTCACCTCCACTACCTTCAGTTGCTCTAGTGTCCCACCAACCACCAACCACTCAAGCCTCTCCATCAGCATATTCACATGAACTCTCTCAAACCTGCAGTGAGTGCCTTCCTCAGGCTGGAAAACACATTGGGAGAGCTTCTGGAATTCCTTGCCAAAGACAAGGAGCTCTGACTCCTCAAAAGTAGGCAAGGACACCAGGAGATGCAAATAAGCAGAGAAGAATGGCTGTGAATGGTCTTCAGGGAAACCTCCCAGAGTCACAATGCGAGTTAAAAGCTCCATGGATGCTGCCTTGAGTCTCGGGCTCCCATTAGACATTATAAGGCAAATAGAATCCCATATGATGGCCACTTCTCTTGGGAAGAAAAGGCCTTGCAAAATATCTGTCAGCACTGTTAATGAAGTTACTAACAATGCCTGAGCTGAGGCATATGAGGACAGATTAAGGATGGTGGGGGTGAGGTAAACGGCAGAATCTCCAGACCTAACAGAGAAGCGTTCCACCACCACTGGCCATTGTGGTGATGGTCTGACCATGAGAATCATATGCACTAGATCTTGCATTAAACATATTAGCTCTGTGGAAAAAAGGCCCAATAGGACTGGACCCTTGGCTCTGAAAAGATGAAGCAAGGAACAGATGACTGACGAGATCTTCGTGTGAAGATCTTCACATTCTGGGCAAGCAGCAATTCGCAAGAGGCGGTTGATGATCCATTTACTGAAATCTGTGAAGGGAGAATGGAGGCAGACAATCTGATGTATTTGAGCAGAACTTTGGTAGCTAATGTAAACCAAACTGACTTACCAGAGCAGCTGTTCTCTGAGTTTTTGAAGTGATCTGAAAGACACGCTGGGTTTATGAACATTAATGAAGATGATTTAATAATGTGCTGCACAAAGTCCAGCAGCATCACACACGCTGGCTCAGAACTGGACTTCTTACATAACTCCAGAGCAACTAAAATGTGAGAAAGTTAAAATTGAGTAAAAAATAAACATGACACTAGACATGGATTAAAAGCAGTAAAATTACACTAGAAACAGACTCATTTACATGAGAAGGATGAAGAAAAATTTTCAATAGATTCAAATATCATCATTTCATGTTGTTCCAACTTCCAAACCTTTATGACTTCCTTTCTTCTGATTAACAAAAACAAAGATATTTTGAGAAATGTATCAGTGGTTTTTGTTCCTCCATACAATGGCAGTCAATGGTCCCCAAAAAAGGTTTATTTACCATCATTTTTTCAAAATATTTTCTTTTGTGTTATGCAGAACATCATACACTGATATGATTGTAAGTAATATCACATTTCGCCCTAAATTACTTACTACAAACTAAACATTTAAAATATGCATTATATACTCTCCCATCTAGAGTATTCATTTTTTTGTGTGTTTTTAGCTAGTTCATAAAAATTAGATCAACAGCCATTGTAAACAAAGGAAAACATTATGTGACAAAAGCCCAGAACTTCCATCAGGAAGGAATGGCTTATATTTAATGTAATATTCGTATGTGTAATATTTGTTTAATATAATATGTAGTTTTCAGCATAAATCTGTCCTAGAGGGTTTCACATTAACATTTCATCACAATTCTTTAACCACTGCTTGTACTGTACACACAGGCGATTGTTCCGTGGCGATGTTGTTTTGTGTGAAGTCAACCACCACCTAACTGCATTATATTTATTTAGCATGGTTGAAACAACATGAAGGTTTGTAAATTATGACGGAATGTGAACTAAAAACACAAATATCCTCAACAAACTCCAAGATGCAATGTATTGTTTCTTACCGACGTCAACATCTGTCAGTATCCTGTCAATGAACTGACACAGTATCTGACGAGGTTTCTGTACAGCCTGGTTGTACTCAACAGAACTAGCACTGGAAAAGACGTAAGAGGCCTTGTATGAGCTTTATTTTTCAATATTTATTTCGAAGACACTTTTCAAGAGAATTTAACAAGAGAACCTCTCCTTCTTAGCAGCCATTGCTGTTACCTGGCTAGTTCTTGCAATGCAGGAATCATTGCTGACATCTCTAGTCCTTGCTCCATCTTTATTAGGTAAATGAGCGTTTATTATACACAAAAAAAATGTTTAGGCCGAGCTAGCCTAATAAAACATTTACAAAAACATTCAGACTCAAAGTCTGTCCATCCTCTGCTTCCACACGCGCACCACTTTCAAAATTATTTTCGCACTCTGGAGCTTTGTCTACGGCAAGCGAGTTGTGTCAGTCTGTCTGCAGCGGCGAAACGAGTGGGTGACGTGAAGTCGTGGTGGCCTATCAGCGCTCTGTTACCTCAGCAACCACTCGAGAGCTAGCGCCATGCGGAAATGAAGCTGTGTGATGAATGACAATAACAACTGTCCTACAGGCGCGATTTAAAGTCAAAAACGGTTTTAATTTAATATGGGGATTACAAAGTTAGCGAATCTAATTCATTTTGACGCGCCAGAGTCTATGCGCAACAAAGAGATCGGCGATTATTCAGGTAAGATCAATGTATTACTGTTAAAAATGTAAGAGAACGGCTAATTGGTCTTAAGCGAAGCAAATCCATCCAATAATAATCTATTATTGGCACCGAAAGAAGAGAAAACAGTAGGAAAAGCCACTGACAGTTGGACTGTTATCAGTTGCCATCTACTCAGAAGTCTTCTTGCTATTTTTTATTTGCATAAAACATACTTATGTATCTGTGATTTAGGTAAGATCATTGCACTGGATACATCTATTGTGGTGAATCAGTTTCGCACAGCTCTCCCCAGCCATCTGAAGCTAAGGTCAGTTCAGCATACAGTATTTATTTAGTCACTAAGTTTGTTAAAAATACATTAAAGTATTTTCTCTTTTGTAAGTATTATGAGGTTTTAGGCATAGATGTGTTATCTTATAATATGAATATGTGATGTTGCAGCCCACTCACAGGCTTGTTTTACCGCACTCTTACTTTCCTGGAGCACGACATCAAGCCTGTCTTTGTACTTGATGGCAGACCACCCAATCAAAAGAGAGCTGTGGTGAGATGTGTACTAATACAATTGTTTGGCAATTATATAATCATTTTAGAGTTAATAATATATCATATATTTTAACTCCTCTAGCTGGAGAAAAGAGCTCAAAGCACAGGCTGGAACAGCTCACAGAGCTTCAACACAGGTGTGTGCAGTTGTAATGTAAATGGTAGTTGTAATGTAACAGTAATATTGTGAAATATTTTCACAATTTAAAATGTTTTCCATTTTAATATATTTAAAAATGTAATTTAATCCTTTGATTGCAAAGCTTAATTTTCAGCAGCCTTTACTCCGGTCTTCAGTGTCACATGATCCTTCAGAAATCATTCTAATATGCTGATTTGCTGCTTAAGAAACATTACTTATTATTATCAGTGTCGAAAAACAGCTGTGCTGCTTAATATTTTTGTGAAAAGTGATACTTTTTCATGAATCTTGAATAGAAAGTTCAAAAGAATAGCATTTATTTGAAGTAGAAATCTTTTGCTGCAATGTCTTTACTGTCATTAAAAGCTAATCATTATTTCTAGTGTGCTGGTGTCTATGACATTTATGCAAACTGTTTTGCACTTTAGTGTCCAACTTTAAACAGGACTGTCTGCGTCTCCTGCAGCTCATGGGTGTGCCATGCATCAAGGTATTTAAATTTAGTTAGCTTTATACAAATAAATCCTCTCTCCTATTAATTTGAGAAGTTCTTGGTTGACTTATTTTGACTTTCTCATCACTGTGAATGTCAGGCTCCAGGTGAAGCAGAGGCACTGTGTGCCCACCTGGTCAAAAGTGGCACAGTTAATGCTGTAGCCTCAGAGGACATGGACACATTGGCGTTTGGAGGGACTGTTCTGCTCCGCCAGCTCAATGCAAAGAGAGACAGGTGAGAAAGTAGTCAAAATCTTCTTCTGATTGTAGATTTTACAGGAAAACATTGAAAAAACTAGCAGTGATATTGTTTTAGTTGTCACATTTTAGTATAAACACGCTTTTTTAAATGCAGCTGCAAAACAATTACAAATACTTGATCAAATTTATCTTACAAGCATACCCAAAACAGTACATGAAAGATGCATGAATATATACAAAAATAAAATAAATGAACAATATTTCAGCAAATGTAAACATAATGTATATGTAACATGTTAGTCAGTCTACAGGCCGGCTCAAAGGATTTGTCAATTTTAATAGTGTATTATAAATTTTGCTTTGTAATTGTAATAATAATATTATGTAATAAATATTTAATATGAAGAATTAATATTTTATTAGTGATATTAATATTTGCCATTATGGTTGTTGTTTTTATTATATCATCTTTTGTTATAAGCCTGAATTGAGCTCTTTTAATGATATGACATTAGAATATTTTGCAAACCGAATTATTTGTAACAAATATTATATAAAACATATTATTCACAGTAATGTTGAGTTATGTAATATTGAATATATACATTTACAACAGGCACTGTAATTTCTACACGTCTTTGGAAAGGCATGTTTTCTGACATGAATTTACATAGAGATAAAGGACTTCTTTATTAATGAGGTGTTTAATTGTGTATTAAAAATATAGCAATAACTAACATGGTTATGTCTTTAAATCATTTCTCTCATAGTGAGGTCACAGAGTACTCCTTACCAAAGCTATTGGAAGCTCTAGAGCTGACATATAAACAGGTATTTTCAATGTTTTGCCATCTTGTAATTGATTGCTGACATTTGCTCTGTATTTTTGAAAAAAATATATAATTGTCAATAGCTGCTAATATACATATCTAAAAAAGTCTTGATGTAATTGGCATAACTTCTGAGCATAGTGGTTGTAACTTGATTTAGATTTTTAGTACCATTAGAATTATACGTATAGTTTTTGTTGAAATAGCCAAAAAATCAAAAGAACAGGAGTTTTAATAATAAAATGCTTAATTTTCTTCCTGTGTCTCTTTCCTAGTTTGTTGACCTGTGTATCTTGCTGGGCTGTGACTACTGCGATAAGATTGGGGGTCTTGGGCCAAGTCGAGCGCTGAAGCTTATTAAACAACATCATACAATAGAGGATGTGATGGAGCATGTCAACAAAAAGGTGCTTGTTCAGAAAGAAATCTTATAAGCCAAAGAATTCAAGATTGTAATCGTCTTTTGTTTTCTATTGTGATGTATATCGAATGATGTATATTTTGATTTCATCGTGACTTTAGAAGGCAACATTCTGATTGTTTTGTCATCACTTATTCACCTCATTTGCTTTTAAAACCATATGATTTTCTTTCTTCTGTGGAACACAAAAATAGATGTTCAGGTTGCTGTTGTTCATACATCAAAAAAATGGGCAACTTAGGCTGTCCATTCTTACAGACACACCCTATCCCTCCAAACTGGCAGTACAAGGATGCCCGCAAGTTGTTTTTTGAAACCCCAAAAATCGACGACCCTGTCCTGGCCTGGAGTGAGCCTGATGAAGAGGGACTGGTGCAGTTCCTGTGCAAAGAGAGGCCTTTGAAGTACATATCTGGTTTAGTATTTACTAGTATTTGATCAAGAGTGAGATATTAACTGACGTTATATAATATTATTCATTTTTTAATTGTGCATTTAACCTTCCTTTGGGCATGTGACCTTATTCACTGTTTTAAGGGAAGAAAGGGTGCGTGGACGCATGAAGAAGTTTCGTGAGTCTCTCGTAAAGAGAAGAAAACAGAGGGAGGAGGATGAGAAAATGGGCCAAACTAGACAGTCACGTCTTGAAGAATTTTTCCCTGCGACACGAAGGAGAAAGGTCAGATATCAATTAAGAAGTATTGTAAATTGCTTGCTTGCTTGAACATTATAACAAACAATCTTGTCTTCCTTATCTAGGCTGAGTCTGCAGCTATGGGAGCAACCAGTGGGAGAAAGCGATCAAAAATTAAATAAGACAGACCGTTTTGAATCTTAAATCTTGAATCATTGATAAAACCATCATGCGGACAGAAGAGTCTAATGGCATGGATCTGTTTTGGATGCTTATTTTATTGAGTTTTTTTATTTTGTTTAACGGGCAACATAATGTAAAACCAGTGCCAAGAAAAGATATATTTTTAATGTTTTTATATCATGTACAAAGAAAAAAACTTTTATGTTTGGGAGCCTGTATTAAATTACAGTAAAGTATACTGTGTTTCATTATTGCAGTACTGTGGTTTGTGTTTAAAGGAATAGTTCAGCCAAACATGAAAATTAGCTGAAAATTTCCTCACCCACAGGCTATCTGAAATCTATATGAGTTTGTTTCCTTGTCAGAAATTTTGCATTACATCACTTGCTCACCAGTGGATCCTCTGCAGTGAATGGGTGCAGTCAGAATGAAAGTCCAAAGAGCTGATAAAAAAAACCCCATCATAATCCACAAGTAATCCACACAACTCCAGTCCATCAGTTCTTCAAATCTCCAATGAAATCTTGTAAGGGAAAAACTGCATGTTTATAAGTAACAAATACATCATTAAGGCGTTTTAACGTTAAACTATTGCTTCTGGCCTAAATACGAGTTCGTAACCCATAATAACACTTCTTCTGGAGAAGATGGTGAGTAAATTTTCATGTGATATTTCTTTTATTTTATTTTTTTATGTTTGTATTTATTTGTATTTGATACATCCACAAACTACAAAGTACCAACTAAAGAACTATCATGTTTTTTATGAAGGTAAAATGACGTCAAAAAGATTTGCATGCGCAGGATAAGATTTGTACGGAGCCCCTTAGAGCTCATGGTGGTGGAAAGATTTCGGGGTGGGTGAAAAAAATTCGGGGTGGGAGGAAAAAATATTTTTTCGCAAAGATGCGTTTTTGCGTTCCCTCGCAAAACTTTGCGTTCTCGCGCAAAACTTTGCGTTCTCTCGCAAATATGTTTGCGTTCCCTCACAAAACTTTTTTTAAAAAATCGTTTTGCGAGGGAACGCAAAAGATTTGAAAAAATATTTTTTCCTCCCACCCCGAATTTTTTTCACCAAATCAAAGCCATGAGCTCTAAGAAACTCCGTAGATTTGTGAAAGTGTACATAAGATAGCAAGCGTAAATTAATTTTGCATGCGCAAGAAAAGATTTGTAAAAGTGTAAATCGCGTTTCAAGCGTAAGAAAAAAAGATTTGCAGTCTTTTACTGATTTTTGTAAGTGTAATTCATGTATTGTGAAACAGCAACTTCATGCTAAGTCAAAATAAATATGATCTGTATTCTTTTGACTTCCATTTTTCCACGCTTACACTTTTGGCACTGTTGTTTCGCCCAAATACAGCCAAAAGTATTGCAAGCCTGTGCACAGCGTTTTGCAAGCGAAAACAACCATATCAAGGGCTGCAATACGGATTAACCGTGTAAAACCAATACGTGCGTGGAGAAAAAAAAATCGTTGCAACTGTCTAAATGACTTCTTGTGTGGGTAGGGCAAAATGTTCCCCAAATAACCCGCTATTTACGTCTGCGTCTTTGCGCTTGCAGTTTTGGCATGATTCTCTCACTGATTTCAGATTTGCAAGCGTGAGTGGAAGGCAGGAACTTCTTCTCGTAGCCAATCAAATGAGGCTCTCGCTGACTCTCGATTTACTCTTATCTGATTGGTTCAATAAACACTCTAGACGTGAGAACACATCTCTATCTTAATTTGACTCAGCATCATTCTTATTGTGGGGATGGTATTTTTAATGCACAGATACATATTAAAAAAAAATAAATTAATAATGCAATAAAATAAAATAATAAAACAAAAAAGCATGATCCTTTATAAGCTGTGTAGGCTACCATTAGGCTGACTACCATGTGTTCATTCTGAATTTTGAGCTAATGTTAGGAAATGACATTTCTGTGTATTCACTCTATTTATCCTAATCATCCTCCTCCTCTTCAGCAGACCATATGATATTAGTTTGTAATCTTGATGCTATGAAAGTATCTGCACTACTATGCATAATTTCACCATGTCTCCTGATCAGGGTTGATGCCAGATTTTCATTTTTCCTTTAATGTGTATTTAAAGGAGATTTTACTGTACTAAATATTTACCCCTAAATTATGCGTTTACCATCTGTAATGCCATGTGTAACCACTATGAAAATAACCATGTAAAAATATTAACATTACTGTGTATTTCATGGTTTCTGGGAACATTTGATTCAGATATAGTTACTTTGCATTTGATTTTTCATTTAGATGCATATATTTAGACGTTATTAAAGACTATATTTGGTCAAAGTAGTTGTAGTTTTTTTTTAAATGTTGATTTGGTTTGAAGTGTCAATGTTTGCATTATAGTCAAATCTGGAGACAAAGCGCTATTAAACATTGTGATTGTAAAGTTTAACATAATTTCAGTGGTGTAGGCAGATTATCTAAAATCTTAAGTTTCAATGCAATGTCGAACCAATCCAATAAATTTCACTCTAGCTTGAAAATCAGTATATGAGCACATGGTAGTCAGCCTAATGGTACACAGCTTCTAAGGATCATGCTTTTTGTTTTATTTTATTTTATTGTATTATTAATTTATTTTTTAATATATATATGTGTGCATTAAAAATACCATCCCCGCAATAAGAATGACGCTGAGTCAAATTAAGATAAAGATGTGTTCTCACGTCTGGAGTGTTTATTGAACCAATCAGATAAGAGTAAATCGAGAGTCAGCGAGAGCCTCATTTGATTGGCTGCGAGAAGAAGGTCCCGCCTTCCACTCGCGCTTGCAAATCTGAAATCAGTGAGAGAATCGTGCCAAAACTGCAAGCGCAAAGACGCAGACGTACATAGCGGGTTATTTGGGGAACATTTTGCCCTACGCACACAAGAAGTCATTTAGACAGTTGCAACGATTTTTTTTCTCCACACACATATTGGTTTTACGCAGTCAATCCGTATTGCAGCTCTTGATACTGTTGTTTTCGCTTGCAAAACGCTGTGCACACCGCTGTGCACTGAACTTTATACTATATTGTATTTGGGCAAAACAACAGTGCCAAAAGTGTAAGCGCGGAAAAATGGAAGTCAGAAGAATACAGATCATATTTATTTTGACTTAGCATGAAGTTGCTGTTTCACAATACATGAATTACACTTACAAAAATCAGTCAAATTCTGCAAATCTTTTTTTCTTACGCTTGAAATGCGACTTACACTTTTACAAATATTTTCTTGTGCATGCAAAATTAATTTACGCTTGCTATCTTATGTACACCTTAACAAATCTTACCCTGCGCATGCGAATCTTTTTGACGTCATTTTACCTTCATAGTTTTTAGACATTTATGATACCATGGATTTTATGTTCTCTCATAGTTTAATTGTGTTCAAAGTACATCTGAGTACCATTTAATACCATACTATTACCATCAGACACTGTACCATCGCTGTAACAATTTCCTAATAGTCTCAAGTTTCTGATTCAAATTAATGAAGGATTTTTCTACTTTGTTTTTTGATAATGTGCCAGCAAAGGCGTTTCTCTCCGCTGCAGTAGGTGGCAGCATTGACATGTACAGCCTCTATCGCTCCACATCAGTCCAGTGAAGAACTAGACGTTTATGTCTATTCCTGGCTTTCCTATGTGGAACGATTTTCCAGAGCTGCCGGGCGTGTTTATGCACTAGATTTACCAATAACTCACAGCTCCACCTGCCCTAGACGCGACAGCTTTATTCTTTCGTGATGGCGGCGAGTGCCAAACGAAAACAAGAGGAGAAACACTTGAAGATGCTTCGGGAGATGACGAGCCTGCCTCCCAATAGGAAATGCTTTGATTGCGACCAGCGCGGCCCGACCTACGCCAACATGACAGTGGGCTCGTTTGTGTGCACCACCTGTTCCGGAATACTGTAAGTTTTTAACGAGGCCCCTCATATTCACACAGATGGTGTATGAACTTGTTGTTTTTCCCTAAGAGTCTGTACGGGCAGACGCCTAAAAACCCCTCCCATCTGAGAGATCATCTGCAGAATGTGTCCCAGCTGCCTTTCTAACATCATCATAACATCAGCTTTCACAAAAATAGCACGAGATTCAGGGCCAGAGCAGCCGAACTTTTCAAATAGGACAAGTTCTTATTCAAGTAAAACAATGTGACGTTGGTGCTAGTTGTGAGTGTGCGTTCAGAAAGTATTGTATCAACGTGTGACACACCCATGTTTAAATATTACAGATGCTTATGCATAGGTTATGTTGATGATTGGATGAACTGAAGAAAATGTGAGTGGTTTTTGAACTTGCCACATGTGAAAATGTCTGTATGATATTGTGGTGCTGAGTTTGGGGCCCCTGGCAGTGCACATCGACTCTTAGTTCACTGGCCAGTCAGAAAAGCCAACGCCTATGTCTCTGACATTTTGGTGCTGAGATATGACACTGCACAACAATTACCCCCGTGGGGCCCCCAGAGGGCTTTAGGGCTGCACAAAGGGTTCCAATTTTCGGGTCCTAAGACAAAAGAGCCACCCTTTGTCAGTGTCTTCATTAAATTCTAGCGCAGTGATGTGAATAAATAAGACAAGGTCCCACGAGGGCCTCCAGGGGCCCCCAGAGGGCTTTGGGGCTCCACGCAGGGCCTCATTTTAGTGTCCTGAGTCAAAAGAGACACCCTGATGTCAGTGTATTTATGACATTCTGGTGCCGAGATATGACTGAATATGAAAGGGGCCCACAAGGGTCTCCATGGGCTCCCAGAGGGCTTTGGGGCTCCATACATTGCCCCAATCAAGGGTCCTAAGACAAAAGAGCCACCCTCAGTGTCAATGTCTTCATGAAATTCTTGTGTAGTGATGTGACTTAATAAGACAGGGGCCCCCAGAGGGTTTGGGGCTCCACACAGGGCCCCAATTCTAGGTTCCTAAGACAAAAGAGCCACCCTCAATGTCAGTATGTTCATGAAATTCTGGTGCAGTGTTATGACTAAATAAGACAGGGGCCCACAAGGATCTCCAGGAGCCCCCAGAGGGCTTTGGGACTCCATGTAGGGCCTCAGTTTAGTGTCCTAAGTCAACAGAGACACCATTGTGGTCTAGGGCTGAAACGATTCCTCGAGTAACTCGAATACAAAAAATCATCGAGGCAAATTATGTGCCTCGAAGAATCGTTTAGTCCATTTTATAGGGATGCACTGAATTTTTGGCCGCCGAAAATATATGCCGCGCCGCACCGCCCAGCAGTGTTCAGATTTCACTCTCATCACTGCGCCGCGTGACGCTCCGTTCAATATTCCGCTCTATCAGTGTGCATTCTGCTCAGTTACCGCTCATGCTCACCGGAAAAGCTAAGTCCGCTCAAATAACGCACCGACAGGAAATTTCTATGTAGTATCCTTGTTCCTGTTTGCAGTAGCGCTACAGTGCTGTGACATGCTGTAGTACAGCTGTACTGGGCAACGCTGCTAAAATCTCCTTCACTGATCTGCTCCCCGCTATGCTCTGCTCACATGCGCTGATAATAATAGCTTTGCCAGGGTTTTTATATTTTTATACATGTTTACTTGATATTTCTTTACACAGAATCATCATTTCTATTCATTTCCCACTGATTTACGCGATCTGATGAGCATTAATTCATATTACGCGATCATATCTCTGTATGAATGAATGGCAGAGACGCGCGTTTTCCTTTACCACACACAGACTGAAGCGCGTGACGCTCACGTTATGTGATTTAGACGCCTGCCGTCTCAATGAAGACACACCACACACGAACAACATCTCCAAGATCTGTTCTGCGAGTCACTTCATGATGCTCTATACCGTCTCATTGAGTAAACTAGCGCCACGCCATCATGTCCAGACACGGAAATTAGAGTATTTACTATGAACCTCGCACAAAAATAAAAGTCCGGTTTTATTTGAAGACATTGCAGCAGAAATTACTATTTCATTACTAATTACTAATTTTCATTACTGAACAAAAATTACTATTGTTCAGCAGAATGTACATACTACTACTACTAAAATTATGAAAACTTTAAGGAATGATCAAACAACATTTCTTCCATGTTTTAACTTTAATAGTAAATCCCCTTTGTTTGCCAAAAAGTTTAAATTTTCAATAATTTAAAGATAAATGAAATTAATGTTTTATGCCTTCATTTGAGGCTATTTTAAGAATAAATAACAATAAAACATTAGGTGACAGAAAATAAAACAACTTTATAATTGTCATTTTCTTTAATCATAGCTTTAATTATTATAGCACCTAAAATATGTTGTATGTAAAAAGTTTGTGCACCATGTTTGCAACCACGCTCCTTTAAAGGATCTCACACACACCAGTATGCATAGAGACATTTAAGAGGGTTTATTCTCCAAATAACTTTAAATTCATGTTGCTGAAAAATGTATGTGTATGGTTTTTGTTCCACGTTAGCTTCCTGTCCACTAATTTTTGCCTCTTACAAAAGCCACAAAGCCTTCTAAGTAAAGGCTTGTGTCATGCCTGAGCTGTAGTTAGGCTGAAACTTGAAAGTTAAGTTGTACAATGTTTAGTTTTTTTTTATTATTATTATTATTAGTTATTTTGATTTATGTCTTAGTTTTAGGTTGTACTATGTTTACCTTTTTTAAAGTAATTTGAAAATGATTTTTATTTTTATATATTTTTATTTGCATTTTGAATGTAATATGGCAATTAAATGCACTAAATGGGTTTAGTTTTCAGAGTTATTAATATATGCAATTTCAGCAATAAAAATGTCCATTTTTCTAAAAAGGAAACAAATTACTTGTTCATTTTAAGAGACCTGTCTTATTTTCTCTTGTATATTTAGTATTGCTCTTTAATAAAGAAAAAGTTGCTCTTATCCGATTACTCGATTAATCGATAGAATTTTCGGTAGAATACTCGATTACTAAAATATTCGATAGCTACAGCCCTATACAGTCCATGTCTTTATGACGTTCTGGTGCAGGGATATGACTAAATATGACGGGGACCCACAAGGGCCCCCAGAGGGCTTTGGGCTCCACACTAAGCCTCAATTTACAATCCTATGTCAAATAAGTCCCCCCTGGTGTAAGTGTCTTTGATATTCTGCTGCTGAGATATGACTAAATGGGACGGGGGCCCCCAGAGACCCCAAACAAAGCCTTAGGGGTCTTAACGGTGCTTCAGTACAACACTTGTAGCCCACATGTGCCCACCCTTATGGTTCATTTATACAGCCTTGGCATGCTGATATATTGTTTTTATGATGTCCTGGCTGGTTGCTAGGCTGTACATGGCTTCTTAGTGGCCAATTTCAAATGTTTTTTACATGTTAATATTATTTAAAATTTAGTTAATAATTAATAATGCCAAAAATCAACAAATAATAATGCTAGACTTACAACAAAAATTGTAAGTCTGATCATTTGGAAACGTCATAGACAATCTCTCTTGGGGAAAAAAAAGTGTTTTGAAGTATCATTTATGCTTAAAGTGCAAAGAGAGTGTCTAGAAGAATAACAAATATAAGCACCACTAATAATTTATGAGTGGTAGAAGTAAGCTCTTCAAGTTTAGTATTGTCTGTGCCGTGACCAATCTGTGACGTTAATGTCATTTGATTTGTACCCCAGACGAGGCCTCAACCCTCCACACAGAGTGAAATCCATCTCTATGACAACTTTCACCCAACAGGAAATCGAGTTCTTACAAAAACACAGCAATGAGGTAATACACGCTTTTACACAAAGGGCACATTACGATATATACACATACGGAGGTTCCTCTGAGTAGTGTCTCTTTTTTTGTGCTTAGGTCTGCAAGCACATCTGGCTGGGGTTGTATGATGACAAGAGCTCCGTGGTCCCAGATTTCCGTGAACCTCAGAAAGTCAAAGAGTTTCTTCAGGAGAAATATGAGAAGAAAAGATGGTAAGGAGTCTCTGGTCAGATCCACCCTTCTTTTGTGCTGTGTGTTTCTGTGTAGCTTATTATTTTTGGCTTTGTACGTGTGTCTGATACACCAAATGCAATTTTTTTTTTTTTAAATTTCAGCTGGCATTATTATTGTTATTGTAGTTCTATAAAGCAGTATATTTTCATATTGACATTTTCATATAAATTCAAAAGTAAATTCTGATGGAAACTCCAACATCCCATGTGGAATCAGGAAATTGCACTAAATTACCAATTTTCCAATGAAGGCAAAAACACCAAAAAGAACTCTAAATTTACAAAAAATTCATAAATCCAAGGCACTTGAGAAGCATGAAAAAATTACGTCATTTGGACACCCTGATGAAGGCGAGTTAGCCGCAACGCGTCGGTGCACAAATGTGTTGTTTTTAAATTCTAAAGCCATGTGAATAAAGGCTTTTTAATTTTTTCACACTACTCGAGTGCTTTGGATTTATGAATTTTTTGATGATACAAAAGAATCCCGCATCCAAAGAGCACCGATTTACGGACTTTTTACACCCCAGCAGCACTTTTTTTTTTTTGCATGATTTTGAATGTATAACTCTAAATTTACATTTGAGCAAGAATACTATCAGCCACCCAATGGGCCTAAAGAGCCATGGAACAATTTTGACGACAAATATTATAGAAAATATTAACATTTGCTGATTTACTGTTAATTAATTTAGAGTCAGTTTTCCATGAAGAAAAGCTGTAAATAAAAAAAATTCCCTTCCATCGCATGTTCACTACCATTTTCCATTTTAATAAGTACATCATTCTGGTACTCGCTGGATTTTTGCTAGGGATGCACAATATTTTGGCACCATATTAAATGTCTTTTCTCAAAATGAATGTGTGACCCGTGCTGGCAAAATGAGTCAGAATGCGCACGGTCTAATTTTGAGCTACAGGCAAAAGAAGTGAAAAATGTCAGTTTTGGTCGAATTTGAGGTTTTCACAAAAATGAGTTCATTAAGCCCTCTTCTAGCGATCCCAATGCTCCAAATAGTAATTAAACATCTAAAATGATCTTTATTTGTACGTTTTCTGAGAGGAGTACCTTTTCTCTGCTCACTTCTGGACAACTGCTGCTGCTGCTTCTCACCACAAGTTGTAGGTCTGTTGTTGCAAAGCGCAGCATTCCAGCTTTGTGAATATTCATATCGAATTCTCGATGACATGAGTCCAAACCAATGAAATATGATTTTTAAACCCATGCTGATGAAAAGAAAACGATCGCACTGACTGACATTTGCAAAGCGCGTGCATAAGACGCGCCTGTCCGCGAGCGCGCGTTCTCCCTTATAAAGTACATTATTGTGAAATATGGCTTGGCGAGATTCACACAATCATAATCTGTTATGTCTTACAAGAAACGGTCAGTTAATGGTTGGGGGAAAATCTGATGTTTAACATTATATTAGATCCATGCATTACAGTAGGTCCTAATATACTGTAGATCTGTCTCAATGTTAATCATACATTAAAAGAAAAGACGGAATCACTTGCTGCTCTTGATGAAACTACTATTTATTTGCATTTTTGTTCTTATTTTTTTATAACAAAGATAAAATAAAAAATAGCTATTGTGATTAATAATATAGTAATTATTGTTAAGAAAAGGATTGGAGGAAAATATGCAACGTTGCTTGGTGATTTTGCTTTGGAATCTTTAACTCGATTTTTCTCGAAATCAGATCTCCTGCCTCTATTGTCTTCAAACGGCTGTAGCTCAGTCATTTTTTTGTCCGATTCCAACAAGTTATATATAATTTTGAAGGTACTGTATTTTAATGGAGAATGTGAAAAACTCATTTTTGAAAATTTGCGCATTCCGACTTTTGTCAGCACGGGTCACATATAGTATTTTCACACTGTATGTTATAATGTAATGCAACAATTGATTGGTTTTATTTTTACGTAGTTAGAGTAATAGAGAATTGTAATATCAAATATTTTGGGTAGTAAGTTAGCAAGTTACTTCTATTCTACAGTGATGCATTAAATTGATCAACCTGAGAGTAAATGCATTTGTTACAAAATGTTTGCTTCAAATAAGTTTTGAACTCTTTTGTACTTTTTAATTCATCAGTTTTTTGTAAAAATGTAAAATGGTGAGACTGTTTGCAGAAGTTGCCAATCAGCATATAAAAATGATTTTTGAAGGATCATTTGACACTGAGTAATGACTGCTGAAATTTAAGCTTTGCTATCTCGGGAATAAATAAAATGTTGAGATAATTAAAATAAAAAACAATAATTACATTATAACAGTATTGCACAATGGTAATGTTTTACTGTATTTTTAACAATTAAATGCAACCTTAATGAACATAAGAGAAAACTTTTTTAAAAAAAATCTTACTGACCCCAAAGTTGTGAATGGTAGTGTATGACTTTCTGCAAACTGTGTTATAGAACAAAGCTCCTTAAGTTAACCAGACACAGACTGTATTTTACTCATAAATCAAAAACCTCTATTCTAAAAACCTATTATTATAAAATCCCCAGGGTGCCCATGGCAAATTAGCCTTCCAGGTTGGCCTACAAATTGACAGCTCTATTATTGTGCCACCATCATTTGCAGGTATGTTCCCCCAGAACAAGCCAAGGTGATCGCCTCTGTGCAGGCCTCAATATCTGGTTCATCTGCTAGCAGTACCAGTAGCACCCCTGAGGTTCTTCCCCAGCCCCTCAAAACCCTGCATCTTACCAAGACTCCATCCAACCAGGTAAGTACACGCAACCACCTTTGTTTGTACTTTCATTCGGAGCCATAAAACAGTTAGTTCTTCTTGGCAAAACCAGGTTATGCCCTGTTTTCGTCTTCATGACTTTCCATGTTTCTCTCTCAGTCCCCAGTGACCAGTCGTGTTCAGGCCCAGTCTGTAGGCCAGGAGAAGAAGTTTGACCTCCTCTCTGACTTGGGTGGAGATATTTTTGCTGCCCCTCAAGCTCAAACTGCCAGCTCCTCAAACTTTGCTAATTTTGCACATTTTAACAGGCCCTCAGGTAACCATTTTTAATAGATTGACAGCTCTAATTTATATATAAGGTGAAGAGTATATTTAGATGCTGTGGCTGGTCACAAGTTGCTTTAATTGTTTCACCACTATTAATCATTTTGTAGCTTTCTGTCATTCATTTAAAGGTATAGTTCACCCCAAAATGAAAATTGTCATTATTTGCTCACCCTCATGTTGTTGCGTTTAATACACGGAGCCGTAGATCACTGAGAAGCTATGCAATATCGCGTTCATTATCAAAAGCGATTCATCTGCGATAATGAACGCGATAT
>JAFVLL020033608.1:0-18539 GCA_021397915.2 Tor tambroides | reverse complement strand
GTGGCTGCAGCAGACAGTGACTCTTCACTGCAAGCTGATGATTATGTTGCAGCAGAGAAACTAATCCTGGCTCAAGCTCAACAGGACTCATTCCCACTAGAAGTCCAAGCTTTGAAGACTGGACAGTCGATTCCAGCTACCAGCCGTTTGGCATCCCTTGCACCAGAGTATGATAAAGACACAGGTCTAATCAGAGTAGGGGGACGGTTACGTAGAGCGAGTGACCTTGACCTTGATGCCATCCACCCGATATTGTTGGATCCTGGTCATTCTACAACCAAGCTGTTAATTAAAGAGACGGACCGCCGACTTCTGCATCCTGGTTCTGAAAGGGTGCTAGCAGAGTTGCGTCGCCAGTATTGGATACTTCGGGGCAGGGAAGCCGTCCGTAAGCATCAGCGCAAATGCCAAGATTGTCAGTTCTGGCGAGCCAAGCCTGAAGTCCCCCAAATGGCCGATCTTCCATCCTGCAGGCTGCAACTTCACCAACCGCCGTTCTATTCTACTGGGGTAGATTGTTTCGGCCCCTTTTCAGTTAAAGTTGGTCGTCGCCACGAAAAGAGATGGGGCATCCTTTATAAGTGCATGACAACCCGATGTGTGCACCTTGATCTGTTGGAACACCTTGACACTGATGCATTCCTGCTCTCTCTGCGTCGCTTTATAGCAAGACGAGGTAAGCCCATGGAATTGCTCTGCGACAACGGTACCAACTTTGTAGGAGGAGATCGAGAACTACGTGACACATTTGATGTCATGGCACCCAAGCTTCAAGAGCTGCTTGCTCCACAGAAGATCAGATTCCGGTACATTCCACCTAATGCTCCTCATTTCGGAGGAACCTGGGAGCGTGAAGTCAAATCTGTAAAGACTGCACTACGGGTCATTCTGCGAGAGCAAACGGTGCCAGAGCCAGTGCTGCAGACGTTGTTAGTGGAGGTTGAGGGCATTCTAAATGCCAAGCCTCTCGGCTACGTATCTTCCGATGTTGCAGACGTGGACCCAGTGACTCCGAACCTACTCCTTATGGGTCGTCGTGACGCCTCCCTACCTCAAGTCTTATTCGACTCTACCAACCTGCTCGGAAGACGCAGATGGAGACACAGCCAGGTGTTGGCGGATCATTTCTGGACTGCCTTCATCTGCGATTACCTCCCAAGGTAATCTCAAGGGTGTAATAGTCTTTTTTATTTAAAGGATTTAAATAAGTAAAGGATTTAAACTGATTTAGGGAATAAAAAATTAAAAAGAAGAACAGTGAACAAACAATATTTTTTTCTAATCAGTTTCAACTATTTGCACTATTTTACACTCATTTGCTTTTTACAAGTTGGAAACTCATAATTACAGTAATTACAGCATGGTGTGAATGCACCTTTTAGCTCCAACTCTAACTAAACAAACCTGAACCAGCTAATCAAGGTCTTCAGGATTACTTAAAAACTAGGTAGTTGTGTTGGAGCAGGTTGAAGAAACTCTGCAGGACTGTGGCCCTCCAGGAGGAATTTGACAGCCCTGGCGTAAATGATTCAGCCTACATTTTCAATTGACCCTTTGCAAAGGCCCCCCTTAGTAACTGTTGCTATGTCCAACAAGCCATGGCACTCTCAGGCCACACATCATGTTCTCACGCAGTGAAAAATACATTGCGAGGGAAAAAGGAAACTGACAATACAAGACAGAGCAGGTTAATTCTGTCATGAAACAAAGTTTCAGCTTTTAAAATTTGTCATTTTTTTAAATATTCAAACAATAAATACTATACTATACTATAAAAAAATATTCAAACAAAAAAATTTTTTTTTGGCTCTTGATGGATCGCTGTAGTGCCTCAGTTCAAGCAGCACATAAATGATCATCTTTTCATATTAGTTAAAGCACGAAATAAACATGAATGAACATCAGAAGGTATTTCATTTCAACCGTGGAAAGATGTCAGTACACACCATTTTTCAAGTTCAAGTCCACCAAAGTTAATTTAGTCTCCTGTTTGATTGGTTGTCTGACAAAATGGCGGATTCAGTTTCCCTTATGAAAATTAACCATGGTTTTACTGCAAATTAAAAAAAAACACGGTTACTAGTTAAACCATGCAACCACAAATTAACCATGGTTTTGCTACACTAACCATAGTTTAACCATGGTATTTGTAAAACTGTGGTTATACAAATGGTAATCAATATGCCAAAAATCTGATGGCTGGAATTCCCTTCCTTCTTTGATTTGATTGGCCATCTTAATCATTTTGATATGTGATGTCTGCTAAACATTTAACTTTTAAAAAATGTTATCATCCTAACAACAAATAAATGAAAGATGGCGCCAGTTGCATTTTTAAGAGAAATGAAAGAAAGCGAGTCCACGTAACTAAGATACGACAGACATGAAAGTATCGCCGGTTTCAGGAATGTGGAAGAGTAGTCTCAGCCTCAGATGTCATGCCCACGGACCGCTGGCTGATGCAAATGGCACACAAATGTGGAAACGCTTCAGGAGTTTTTAAGTCCTCATCGGATTGGTTGAATTATACAGGATTTCCGAGAGACGTGTGTTTTGCGTTCTTTAACGTTCCCCCTGGAAACAAAGAGGCTGTGGCACCAAACCCCCTCACGAAAGAAGAAAGCCGTCGTGTTTACAACTGTGACGACAAGCGCTTATCATGTCAACTAAACGCTGGATTTTCAAAAGTATGTGAAATATTTAAAGTTTGCGTCACAGAATCTTTAAAATATATCCGAGAGTTTTACACACCGCTCTGTTATAGACGGTTTCATCGGGAGCACGCGCCTGGCCCGAAGTTAACTTCCGGTCTGTGTTTGTTTATCATTCTGGCTAGTGGTGCCGACTACAAACGCAGTTAAAGTTAAAGTGATGAGTAATGAAGTTGTGCTCAGGTTGTTGTGCTGTGGGATGTGTTTCCCATACATTTATTTATTTGTGGCGACGGACCGATTTTCTTCATTGAATGAACATGAGCACGTAATGCACGTTTAAAAATCAAAACGAGGCGCAGGAGTTTTTATATCACTGTATTTCTGAAGGAACACTGTCTTTAGAAAATGTTCGATGTCATTTTTATTTCATCTTGCCTGTTATATGCCTGATAAAGCAGTGTTTGTAAGCTCAGCGCTGCTTTGTGTACAGGCCAACAGCCGTTACCGGGGAAACCTCTAGTTCTCCCAGTTTACTAAAGCACCTCCTGTTGGCAGAGAATGAATTTGCATTTTTAATAAGTCCGTCTGATTTACGCATCAAACATATTTTGCTTGTTATCAAAAAATAATAGCCTCTAGAGGGACTTAGCTGTTGTTATTGATTCTATTTGGATGTCTACCGGAAGTTAAGTTAGGGCCACAAAAGCGCGCATGCGCAGTAACGTTTGTTTATGTTGTTGCCGTTGAAACCGTCTTATAGATGCGACATTTCCACGCCTTGAAATGTGACGCTGAACAAAACGAACTGTGATTGGTTGTTTGGCATGTCGGTCAAACGGCCTCATGGGCGGGCCTTGGCCAATGAAAGCTGCCATGGATTCAGGACCTTCAGCCATCAGTCTGAAGGTCTGGCTGTGCGAGACTAGTGGAAGAGCAGAATGATTGGCCTAATGTTGGCATGACGACAGTGAATATTAGGATATCTGACTGGTGGACGGTGCGATAATGTCCACATAACGTAAAATTTTTAAAATATATTTTAATGACTTTTAAAATATATTTTGTCCCATGTTTTAATAATCATCAAACAATGCGAAACTAAGAAAATTATCTGACTCAGATTTATTTCAACACAAAAAGGTATATTGTCTTGTTAATGTCTTAATCTTAGAACTCATAAAACTGGGGCAACAGCACTTTTCCCTTAATTCTGTAATAACAAACATGAAACCTATTGCTTGTAATCTAACTTCCCTGAGCTTTGGCTCCTTTAGTATGATAATAAACATCTTTTTATGAAGTAAATCATTCCATATGCTCAGCTCTTCTGATCTCAGCATGGCAATGAGAGCGCATCAGGCCAAACCCAAGTCAAATGAGATAGACACTGTGTTAGAATTAGAATGTGATAAAATGTACATGAAAAATGAATCATGATAAAATCTACATGCATACAAAACACATTTCCAGTACAACCTTCCACCTTTTAAACTTTGTACAGGTTGGGTAATAGGAAAAAGCATTGTTTTTATTGAATAGGCTGTACAGGGAGAGCTGGCCCATAACCCACCTGTTTCAGCTGTTTTTGCAGTCAATTACAATCAGTGTATCTCTACACTTTCCTGTCCTGGGAAAGTAGCCACTGGTGGAACATTCTCTGCTATTTGTGTAGGTCAAAAGGAATGACTCTGGGGACTCGCTGTGTTCCAGTTTTGTTACGCATGCTAAAACTATGTTCAAAAAGGGAAATGTTCTACTAAAAGGAGGAAAGAAATACATATCCTCTGTACCCTTGAACACAGTCCACTGTAACAGTAGTTTAACTCTCTTGTTGTCTTCATTCTACTGCGGTGAAGGGCTACAAAGACATGGACACGCAAGAACTATTTTGAATAGGTTAATGAAGATAAATCACATGATCAGTTCACCAAGATGTTAACTCTGATTTTTAGAGAAGAATGTTTCAGAGAGAAGTTTTAAAATAGACAGTACAGTATACAGTTAAATATCTCACCCTTGTTTATTAATCTCCAGAGATTAACAATGGCCAGAAACATATGAACAACAAATCATGAAGTAACAGACTCTACATAATTTAATGCTGTGAGAAAATACTTTCGTTGTTTCTCCATAAGGAGTGCTTTATCCTTTTTATTAATAGCCAAAATCTTATGAAATATGAATAGTTAAACCATTATTAACACTTTATCAGGTTTTGAGAAATGTTAACAAATATGTAGGCCTAAGGGTTTCAAAAGATGGAAGACTATGCTAGCAGGCAAACTAAAGGGAAAGTGGTTAATTTGGGGATTTTTTGGATGTTTTTATAGATGTGACATATTTAACTGTTCAGAACCTTATCATATTATTCGTTAGAAGGTGTGGCCTAATCATCTCACACCTTGTATTATGTGATATCTTTCATAGTATACACACCTTACTGTGAACGTTAACTCTCTGGCCTAGATTTTTTGAAACTGTTGACACATGCATTTTGACTAAGCCTATGTTAAAACAGCAGGGATCAACAAACCACAACTCAGCTGAAGGCAAATAAAAACAACTTTATTCGAAGCACCATAAAGACTGATAATAAATGCATTTTAAAATGGTCAGCACGCATTTTGCTTTGGTGTCAAAAATAAGAGATTTTCAGTAGAGAAATAACATTTCACTTTGGCTTTTTCGCTCATTGAACTGAGCCTGGCATCTTCAAATCCAGACTGGATAACTTCATGCCTCCTTCACATATGTCCTCACAGCCACCACATCACCCATTACGCATTTCTGCCAAAAGAAAAATATGGTTATAAAATTAACAGAGAAAGCACTCAAATAATGGGAAAATAAACTATTCTGTACATTTAGCCAGAATTTATAACACAGAAACATTGTTGTTAACCATCATTACTTTGCATTATTCTAAACTATTCCCATTCATATTGGACTACCTACAAGCTTTAAAATTATTACATTAGAAAAATCCATTTAAAATTAAAAATAAGTCATATTCACATTCAGCTAAACATCCGTCCCCACTTTTCTGTTTATTTATTTATTTTTGGACCAGTGTATTTCCATTAGGTATTTCACTAACAAAGAGCAAATTCTAGTAGAAGAAATATTTTAGAATTGAGAAAAAAAGTTTAAAAGTATATTCAATATAGTGGCTTCCATTACCTTTCTGCCCCCAGATATCACCATTTAAAAATATTAATATTTCCAGTTTTCCCTGAATGATGATATATGGAAATATGATAACCAAAGCTAATAATAATTATTATTCTAAATGTAAAATATAATACTATATTTAATAATAATGTTTAATTTGATTACAATTTTCATAAAAGTGCAAACTTTTTTTTTACTAGCAATTATCTTACATTATATTGCATTATATAATGTAATGACATTTGTGTTATTATCAATATATTATAACGTGTTTTTCATAAATAAAAGAGCATCCTTACAGCTACTAATTTTCCATCGGTCACCTCCCTCTCTATCGTCGACTCTTTGCCATCCCAGGTCTGTTTCTGCACAAGTTTGCCGTTCTCAAGAGTCATTACAGTCTGCAGATAAAGAGAAAGAAGAGCCCGTTAACTTCATACCACAAACAGCTTCACACCACCGCAAATATTCCACCTATTCCATAACAAACCGTAGTCTTTCTATCATCCGCGGTGATCTCCTCGAATGACTCATTGAGTTTAAATTTGATCTCGGTAGTTTTGAAGGTGCTCTGCGACTTCATGCATACGAGCCCCTGATCATCCACACACACGACCAAGTTGGGCTTGGTCCGGTTTCCCACCTGACGAGTGGCGAAACCCACACCTGAAAAAGGAAACACCTTTATATTAATGACAACTAACAGTATGATATTCAATGCATTGGTTAAAACTAGAAAAAAAATGGTTTAACTTTTCTTTTGCATTTAGCAAACTGGAAATATTTGAAAGTTACTAAATAATGAAGAATCATACCTAGAGCCTTCATGTACTCGTCAAAGTTATCACTGGTGGTCATCTTCCATGTTCCCACGAATTTGTCAACCATTTTTCCGGATGATGATGATGATGTTCCCTGTCACTCAAGCAACAGCTCAAAGCTCAGATTTATTCTGATCTGATCTGATCGAATGACTGCGGGCTTTTTCAACAGCTCCTCCAGCACGTGCGGGTTGACACTAGCCAATCAGATGATCCAGCGTCACTGTGCGGAGTTCCTCAACCTCCCGCCTGCAAACGCAACTCGGAACTGGGGAAGGGTTCGCGTTTTTCGGACCACAAAAACGGTCAAATAACATTTACTGGGTCAGAGGACAGCAATCACAAAGATCATGTACATGGATGGACTGAATATTTTTAGAAAGACGTGTTTGACCAAATACGAAACGAAACCTTTCCTGACTAAAAAGATGACCTTTCCTCACAGTAGCTGACTGCACACACACTTTATTTTTACTTTAATAACTACGTAATAAATTGCTCATAACCACTGATATAGACAAAACAACTCTGACACTTGGTTATAGAACATGAAAACGAAACTCAAAATCGAAATCATTATGAGTCCTACCTCAAACACTTTGCGTATTTGGTTACATCCAGAATGTAATAATAACATGTTATTTACTGGATACTGTCTGGTATACACAGTATACTATTCTTAAAAAGACTAATGCATTTAATAACATACCTGTACCTCTCCTTTCAGTATTTTGTAGGTTTTAGAAAATGATACAACACTTAATGTCATGCATTAATTTCCTGCATGTGATGTAAAAATAGCATACAGATTTGTTTGGTCAATCAGATTCACATTTCCACACGTCATAATGGGATAGTGTGTAAGCAGAGACTTTCCTGTGTCTGAATATAGAGGCCTGTTAATTTACTTCAAAAGTACAATCAAAATTGTAGAGGACGAAGTGAGAGTCAACTCAAAGACATGACAGATAATAATTTTATTACACATCCACAGACATATAAATACAAAAAACTAGACTACTTTTTGTCTCCTGCTTTAGCTTGAGAGTCTTTAGCACTGCATCGGGTCTGTAAGGCTGAGAGCAATTCTTGTGTGGTTAGTTTGGATCCCTTCATTAGCAGCCTCTCTCCATCCACTGCAAAAGACCACAATGACATGCATTATACAATGACACTATATGCCATACGCTCCTTTGCAATATTGGAGTTACTGTTCGGTCACTCACAAAATGCGATGTCAATCGTAGGCTCTGATCGGTCATGCTTTACTTCTGTGATAACTTCACAGTTCATATTTGTGGCTCTGGCTTTTTCAGACCCCACCGCAATGAGAAACTCTCTGCATGAAGGAAGCAGACAAAAGAAATTGATTGATTTATGCTTTTAATTATACCTTCATAAATTCACATTTCATTTACGCAGCAAACGCTTGAGGAATGAGGGATAAGAACCACTGCCATAAATATGTCATTGATACGAAGTGGGCAGTTTGTCATCAAAAACAGATTAAAGAGTCATTTAGGATAGCTTTTCCCAAACTTTTCAAATAATTTAATGAGAGATGATCTTACTGACATGATTGCACACTAAATCACCATTCAGATCCAGAAAAGTACATTTGGAATTTCTATGGATCCTGTTTCAGACATTATGTGTGTTTAGAATAGCCTACTAGCTTTTACAAAAAAAATGTACAGTATAAACTAGGCTATGCTATATATTTTTCATATAGTAAGTAAAACGCTTTCCATGATAAGCATATCAAATATTAGTATACTGCCGTGACTTCATCACGGTATATGCGAATGGCATATATCATTTTCAATACAATTTGCCAACTGTGCACAGTATATGCTGAAGAATAGCACGAAAATACTAGTCCGATCATGGTAGTTGTAAGAGTTCAAAACAGTTTAACAGCCTGCTGCAATTACCGCGTATAGACTGAGAGCGGCGCCAGAGATTTCACAATAGAAAATACTAAGTAGCGAAAGCTAGGTAAGCGTCGAGATCTATGCCATTTATTCGCAGTGTCATAAGCACGTTCATGGAACGTTTAACAATCAATCTGCGTAAGCTAACGTTAGTGCATTTTGGTCGTCCGATGTTAAACGTCGAGCGTAGAGAACAGTCCAGCAGTGGTGAGTGCTGCTGTGCACGCTGAAACTAAATGTCTGTGAACTGAGAAACACATTCAAAACACATCTAAATAAGTATAATTTGCATCATATACTCCGTTCCAATGACCGCTATTACAGGAGGACAGCACGGCACCTGAAATTATGCTCATGCATAAGAGTTACTTAACCAGACAGAGCTGTTCAACACTTAAAGTAAATCGAGGTATGTACAGCATCCTTACCTTGTGGAGCGGACATTAGATTCAAATGGGCAAAACTGTACAATCATTTTCTTAACCGTCTTTAACACTACCGCTGCCCTGGACGCCGCCATCTTTCCCTACATGACCTTTCACCTGCTGATGACGTATGCAGCCGTCAACGTAAAATATGAATAAATAAAAATAAATAAAAAGTGCAATAAAAACTATGAAAAAACACGAAATACGAATGTTTTAAAGGGGGATATGTTTTCACCGAAGCAACTGATCCCCCCCCCCCCGCTCCCACCCTAAGCTGAACATAGCTATAATTTTAAGCTCAAAAAGACTATTCCGTGCTCTTTCACATTTATTTAGTTATTTATTTAAAATTCTTATGCCAATATTTATACAGATATTTAATATTTCATATATTCACTGTTACCAAAGAAATAGATTTTTCCTCAAGCAACATACAAACAATTGTAAGCTCAAAAAGACTATGAACCCATTCTTTCACGTATTTATTTTTTTATTTATACATTCATTAATTCATTCTTAGATTGTCAGTATTTATAAAAATATTTCATATTATTTTCATCAAAGCAATTGTTTTTTCCCCAAGCAGAACATTATTCATTCGTTCATTCTCATATTATGTCAATATTTATACACATAATTCATTAATAAAATATAATTTTAATTAAGTATTTGTACTTTTCTTTTAAAAGCAGCTGTGCCTGTTACATCAAATGCTTTAAATTGATTTAATTAAATTATCTGAATCTCTGGGATTCATTGTCATTAGTGTACTGAAATAAAAACGGCTGCAAATAAATATCGCAAAAAAAAGAAAGAAAAAAAGTTCATAAAAAAAACTATTCAACGTTATGAGTATTTTACACGTTATGTATATTTTTTTAGAGATCTGCGTGCAAAACATTATTGACAAAACATGAAACACATCCAGTAGATGGCGCAGGTGGATAGTGTATTATTTAGTGAGCCACTCCAAGGTTACCTTCCACATCATTTTCTGTTGAGTTCATTCAGTTTATTGCCATAGATACATCATGTTATATCTTCAAGCTTCACACACCCATGCATAATCTGTGGACAGTCATCAATGTTAATTTGTTAAAATGCACTTTCAAGAAGAAATCATGTAAATCATGTCATTATATCAAAAATCAAACAAACTGCCCATAGTAAGATGATTTCCATAACTTACACCCTACAGCCTTTGGCAACTATGTGTCATCGATAATTGCCTTTTTAAAAAACATACTCATGTGACATTTTGTACACTCCCTTAATTCGAGATGCAAGAACAGAAACATGAAAGATTTGAAATTGAATGCCCTGCCTGTCCTGAAATTATGTATTTAAGGAGTTTGAATACTCAATCTGACAAGCGCAACAAAATACTTTCTATTTTGTTATTTCCGACACAGATGGGTAGTTAAAGTTATATCACGCTGAAGAACATCTGAGCTGAGATCAATTTCAGAAAACAGACATAAGCTGTATAAGCCCTCAAAACTGAAGTTATGAACATTATTAATATGCTCATATGACTGTGAGTGTTCTCTGAACAGTTTTAACAGTTAAATGAACAGTATTTCAAATACAACTTTTAATAGAGATCATTTTGGTACATATATTAGTATACTTTTATATACAGACCTACATAACTCTGCTAAACCAATATAAATTATGTACATTATCTTGCACAATGTCAATATTTGTGCCTCTGCCTTAGGGATATTTATTATTGAGACACTTCTACAGCTAAATAAATGTGCACATTAGTGAGAAATGTGCGTGTATCATCAGCACTGAGTCAACAAATCAATGTCACTCTATTGAGGAAGTAACAAGTCGCTATTTCTGATGGTGCCAAAAATGTTTTGTCACTCACATATGAACTAGTGTTTCACTAAGACCAGCTCTCATGCTTCTGATGACCAAAGGGTTTTTTCCTGAACAACTATGCGCACAGTTGAGGTCGCACATTAGGACTATATTTAGACATGAGCTTGAAGGGTGAACTTCCTATCAAGCCCTTTCTAAAAACAAGTTTGTCTTTTCCTTACTGAAATAATGACAATGAATACTCCTGCCACCATTTAATCCAAAATAAAGAGAGCTACAAGCACTGAAGCACAAACAATAAGGCAGAACGCTCAAGGGAGGGGTCGGCATTTTATAATGCATGTTAAAAGTTATTTTGGTATTGCTGTCATTGCTTCTTGTTCTAAGTATAATTTTAGATGCTCCCCAGGAAGTCAGACACCAAGCATTGCGTTCTGTGTATAGAAAGCAGGCACTGAATGAAGAATGTATTATTATTATTATTATTACTATTATTGTTGTTATTATTATCCTATAATCCTGTACTATCCTGCAATTCTATACATATTCATTGTTCAAATATATTGTTTATTTAGTATATAATTATGTTCTCACCACAGGTGACGTTTCGAGCTTAAAACGCTCTTCATCAGACCGAAACATCACCTGTGGTGAGAACATAATTAAATACTTCTCTATCTCTGGAGCTGTGGTGTGCCTACTTTGATGCTTTTGTTCCTATTCCTGTGTGGTGGAGCACCCACATTGAGCTTTTTTGGCCTAATTGATGTGCGCTCTTGGACTGTTTTTTATTTAGTATATAAAACACAGTTTGCAACAAACTACATTTTTAAGTTACAATATTAAGTTAAAGGTAATGTTCAGGTAAATGTTTCTCTGTCCTTCTCACATAAACATATTTTAAGTCAAGTTAAAATGTAATGTACAAATAAATGACTTTGACTATATATCAATAAAGATTATTTTAATGGCCTTTCAGTAAGCATCATAATTAAGTATGAAATTAGTGCTGTCAAACGATTAATCGTGATTAATCGCATACAAAATAAAAGTTTTCGTTTGCAGAATATATGTATTTTTTATTATGTATATATGAATACACATTATATATTTTGAAAATATTTACATGTATTTACATGTCTATATATTATATTCATATAATTTATATTATAAATAAATATACTTAATATATAAACATAACATAATTTTCTGAATATATACAAGCATGTGTATGTATTTATATATACATAATAAATATACACAGAACACATACATATATTATGTAAACAAAAACGTTTATTTTGGATGCGATTAATCGCGATTAATCGTTTGACAGCACTAATGAAAATACATTAATATGGAACTATAAACATTATTAAAGGCCTAGCTTAAACAAATAGTTCACCCAAAAATCAAAATTTGATGAAAATTTACTCACCCTCACATCATCCAAGATATAGATGAGTTTGTTTCTTCATCAGAACAGATTTGTAGAAATGTAGATGTACATCACTTGCTCACCAATGGATCCTCTGCAGTGAATGGGTGCTGTCAGAATGAGAGTCCAAACAGCTGATAAAAACATCACAATAATCCACAAATAATCCACACGACTCTAGTCCATCGATTAACATCTGTTTGTAAGAAACAAATCCATCAAGATGTTTTTAACTGTTTCTTCTGACCAAAATATGAACCCGTTATTCATAATATTGCATGCAGTGAAAATGTTGTTTAATCTGAATCAGGAGAGAAAAATGCACTAAATAAGTTCTATACAAATATGGGGATGACTTTCTCACTGGAGGAAGTGTTATTATGGATTATGAACTCATATTTTACCCAGAAGCAACGGTTTTAATGGATTATTGTGATGGTTTTCATCAGCTGTTTGGACTCTCATTCTGATGGCACCCATAAGAAATCATTGTTGGGCAAGTTATGTGATGCAAAATTTCTCCAAATTCACATAACCCAACTGTTTCTCAGAAGGCCCATGGTTGAGTAACTTTTAAGCAATTTTTCTCTGTTGGGTCAACTATTCCTGTAAAATGCACCTGCACTTAATTTGAATGCTGAGAAGGGTTAACGATCCCTGCTCTAAAACACCTTAAAACATAAATTATTGTTATTTTTAAAACATAGCCCTATTTATTAATTTTTACATGCCATCCACAAAGCACAACCTGAAAGCAGCCACCTAAACACACCCACTGTTGCTGCTTTGTTGCGGTAGCCACATCCGAGCAGAACTACAGCTCCCGTGACACACTGCGCCGCTGGGATCTGTCTCTCCACCCCTCTGCATCTGTGAAGAGTAGCGGAGGACCGCGGGCACAGAGTCACAGCAGCACCGGACCGGTATGGTGTGTGTGTGGTACACATCGCAGTGCGCACTGCAGCTCAGCCTCACTGGCACTGTCCTCTGTGATCGTTTGTAAATACGGCATGTTGTTTGAGTGCTTCTGCGAGTCCGCCGAACCTGAGCTGATCATATAAACTCGAGAGCGGAGAAACAGCTGATCCACGGATGGTCGTCTGAGGTAAGTGGTCCTTTGATATCAGCCCACCCGAACATTACATGACTGGAAAAGTTGCGCGGAGAGAGAAATATCTGTAATGAGATTGAGCCCGTTAGGACTGTGAACTTCTCTCATGTATTTTGTGTGGCGCGCGTGAGAGAGGACAGACAGACACTGTATCTGAGTGCTGCTTATTTATATGACAAATTCCCAGCATACCGACTGAGGGAAAAGTGGAATGTAACGGAATGGTATTGATAGTGTAAGTCTGGATAATTAGGTATCAGAGTTTTAAACATGTTATTACATAGACGCGAGTCATCTGTTGATTTCTCAGTTGTGCTCCTGTATAAGAGACATGGAATATTTAAACGCAACTAACATGTGATTTACCTTAAACAAGAATTAATCCAACATATAAACAAGAATCTAAAGACAGTGAGAGCCATAGTTCCATACATGAAATATTCTCTTAGCTATGCATATAAAATGATTTGTTCATATTTGAGATACTGTATGAACATACTTTTTTATTATCATTTTGATTTAATAGCTCTAAATAGTACTAAAGTACTAAATACCTTTCAATACATGAGTGTATGTTTCAAATTTTTTTCATGTTTTTCAAGGTAATTATAAAAAACTTTTATATCGTAAATTTTTTAGACTGTAATTTTTAAAATTATTGTTAAATTATTTTGTAAATCTTATTTAATCATGTTATTATTTTATTATTATTAATCCTATAGCATTGCTTAATTTTATGTGACCAGAATGTGGCATTTCAAAAAAGGTAAAATATAAATATGGAATTAAAAATAAAACACAGTATTGACACCCAGGTGTAAATGAGTCTTTTAAAAATATATTGTTTTAAATATTATTTATATTTTTATGATATGTTTAAATAATTTTAAAGAATTATAAAAGAATATACAAAACTTCAAGTCATATTTAGCCTAGTCAAAACAAATGAGCATCACATCATATTGTATTTATACTTTTATGATTTGATCAAAAGGCAGATGAAGACCTTTAATTTGTGTAATAAGTAACTTGTGTAAATAAAATGTCAAACATATATGAATACCTTTGCTAAGGAAACAAGCACTGGACATTTTAGTCTTCTTCCACTTTATCTTTAACAAATAGACAGATCTTTTTTCCGCATGCTCACTTTATACAGCTGATCTTTAACCTTTAAATATCCTGATCAGAATAGTGCTAAAGGTAATGCCCACGAGATGACAAAGGCTAAACACATATCACACATAACTCGTCATTACATAGATCATCTGGCAGATGGTTATCAGTAAGTCAGCAAGTCTGTAAATATCAGTGCACTGTAAATGTACCCTCTCAGCACAAAATAAATCCCATTGCGACATAAAAGCGGAATGACAGCTAAGAGTGCAGACAGCGTAGCAGGTTTAAGTAGGATCACAATGTATTGTTTAAATCCATCAGTTTCCCAGCATCTAAGAGGCATCTAGACACAAAAACAGTTGGATTGAGGTCAAACACTCGGGACAGAAGCCCTGCCTCACATGTTTATTAGACAGATAGTGTTTTCCTGGTTGGCTGAGCGTAGCTTCAGGCTCCGTTCCACTGCTGGCACTCTCAGCTCTGCAGCAGTGGCAGGTTTTACTCTCTGTCTGCACCTGTCCTTTACACTGGAGGTTCCCCAGACTGATTATTGTATAGCAAAATTCAGATTTCATGCTTTGGCCCAACAAAGCAATGTCAGAAACATTTTTATTGTTGGAACTTTGGACTCTGTTCTGGCCTTGGAGCTGTTTCTCAAAACCGATGCAAATGAGCACAAGTGGAAAAAAGGCTTTTGAATTCAGGATATGTCGGTTAGCATGGCTCTGGTGCTTCATGGAGTTTTGCTCATAAATGTCAAAAGAAAAGGTGGGAGTAAAAGAGAGTGAGGTTTCCCTCAAAGGGTTTGAATCTTAAATGGAACAGAACTAGTTTGAGCTGTGAAGTCTGAAGCTGTTTTTACTATTGAGAAACATATGATTGGATTCATGGATGTTGTGGCTCTGTTCTGTAGGGGGTTGTGCTAAATCCTGTCAAATGGGGCTTTTGGGATACAATGGGGATACCGTGATCTAATGGAGTATAATCCCCAGTGCGTAAATGGATATTCTGTACATTATCATTGAGCTTAAAGGAATAGTTAAAGGAATCCTAAAATTGAATATTTCTTGAAAATGACCAAAATACATCCAAGATGTAGATGCTTTTGTTTCTTCATCAGAACAGATTTGGAGAAATGTACCATTACATCACTTGCTCACCAGTGGATCCTCTGCAGTGAATGGGTGCCGTCAGAATGAGACACCAAACAGCTGATTAAAACACCACAGTAATCCACAAGTAATCTGTACAACTCCAGTCCAATTAATGTATTGTGAGGTAAAAAATGTGTGTGCAAGAAACAAATGCACCATTAAAACCTTTTCAACTTCAAACCGTTGTTTCCATCTATGAGTCCTCTATCCATAATATTGCTTTCTCCAGTGAGAAAGTTGTCTCAATTGAATCAGAAGAGAAATAATACAAGCAAAAACAGTTCTAAAAAATATGTGGGTGGATTTTGATTTGAGAAGACAACAGATGATTAACATTTTCACTGGAGAAAGCGTTATTATGGATTATGGACTAGTATTTTGGCCAGAAGTGAGAATTTATAGTAAAAAAACCTTAATGATAAAACATTCACTTCACAAGATGTTAATTGATGGACTGGAGTCGTGTGGGTTACTTGTGGATTATTGTGATGTTTTCATCAGCTGTTTGGACTCTCATTCTGACGGCACCCATTCACTTCAGAGGATGTAATGCTAAATTTCTCCAAACCTGTTCTGATGAAGAACCAAACTCATCTACATCTTGGATGGCCTGAAGATGAGTAAATTTTCAGCAAATGTTCATTTTTGGGTGAACTGTTCCTTTAATGTTATTGTTCAGCGCTGGTTGCTAAGATACACAACAGGAGATGAGATATGATGTTCAGTGTGAGTAAATTGAATTAAACCAGTTGTTCTGCTAATGATCATTAAGTAACAAACAACCAGGATGCAAACATCTGAGCTGCTTTGATTCAGTGAGAGTGGAGAACATACTCATGCAGGTAAGTCAGTGATGGGAATGTCAGAGACCCAAGAATATTTGTAGTCAAGGAAACAGGAAGCAGAATTCAGCGTTTCGCACATGAAAGTATCGAGAAAATGTTTGCAGATTGAAACACTTTGAAATCCTCTCAAAATAACGGATGTTTTGTTCATTCACTTGTCAGCGAGAACTGTTGGTTAATGTTGTCTGCTGTCAAACAGATTTTGTCAGGACTGTAAAAATCATCATGGCAGACAAATGTTATGTAATACTGAAGTTGCTTTCACTCAGCTGTACACACGACTATGCAAATGATAAAGGCTTATTCAAAAACGATAATCAGCTTCCTGATGATAATGTTTCTGAGAACAGTATACCAACAAGAGCTGAAATGATTCCTCGAGTTACAAGATATCCTTGATGAAATGTTTTGATGAAACAGTTTTGCCTCCTAAATTACCCCATAGTAATGCTGAAACACAGAGGATGAGTATTCAAGCACTAAATAAACAAAAGTATATTCATAGTTTCACATTAACTGGCTTATTCTTCATTAGGGGAACTTTCCTGTGCACTATGAGGATTAAAAAAATAAACATTCTAGTTCTGAATCGATTTCAGCTATTTTGCGTGTTGTTTTAATCACTTTTAAAAGTGTTGAAAGGGTTTAGCTTCCATTTTATATTCATAAAAAGTGTAAAAGAAATGTCCTTTTTTCATTTTCTGAACTTTTTTCTTGTGAATAATCACAGTACCAAAAACTGCTGTTGCTTACCATCATGGCAAGCATTTTAGAGAACTACTGAGTTTCTCCAAAAACACTTTTATATTTAGTTCTGATAGGAAATGAGAAGTGATGAGGGCAGCAGAGTGACAGTTCCAACATGGGAAATATCGTTGCTTTTAAGATTTTTCCATCATGATCTCAGAGCAGCTTTATTAGATTGTCCAATCGATTAGTATTTAAGTGTTTTACTTCAAATTCTTTTTAATTATGCACATTTAACATTTAAAACTGTAAAACATTTAAACTTGTTTGCTTCTACAAATCTGAAAACGTCATCAACATCACATGTAATTTTCATTACAATCACAGATTTTTAGTATAAGTTGTGATACTGTGGAATCAGATTCTTATTCGAAATGACACTGCATCAGATCTTTATTTCAGGACATGTGACTTTCAGGAAGTGTTTCTGAAAAGTAGTTTTTTCTAGATTTAAAGTCAAAAGTACTTCTAATTGAAGAATCACCCTGCACAGCAAACCTAACAGGCTTAGTGAAACATTTATTGAACATGTTTTAATTGATCCAAGAAGACACATGTGGGATAAGTGATGGTTATTGCTGTTTGTCATATAATATTGTAATGCAATGCTGTCTAGATATAATTTTATTTTCTAGATCGTGAAATAGCAAAAGCGTTTCATTCTTGAAATGTAAGGCCATTGTGACTTTTTGTACAAATTTCCATTGTAGGTGTGTAACATATATTTACTACTAGAGAGACTTTGCAAGTTTTTCCATGAGAAGAACTGCAATGTCTGCATGACACACCAATCTAAAACTCATTAATGACACATAAAACATTAAATTATGGGAAGCTGCTGTAGTTAGTTGTTTCACTCCTGAATCACCAAATGGATTTGGCCAATTTCAGTTGCATGTTGTGTCGATAAGTTGTAACTCTGGAATGTCGATTCTCCACTTCGATCTGTTTTTTACGTGAAGCTGACAGCGTTAACTGTCATGACATGTTTGGCCAGTCTCAGACACAACAGGGCTTGTCTGATCTTGTCGCACTCTGTTATCGAACGAGGGGGTAATTGCAATTTTCTCAGGATAACAGGGAGGTACGTTTGATTGTTGTTTTGTTGACTGCACTCACTCGCTCTATGCCGCTCAAATAGAAATTGCTTCCTGCTGAGGAAGTGTCTGACTCTTTCACGTAAACAGAGCAAATTTAATTAAACCAAATTATCAGAGTGGTGCTGGGAAATCAAAGGCTTCTGGAGAGCGTGCATAATGTGCCACATCAAGCTCACCCTGTGTG
>JAFVLL020033607.1:0-12011 GCA_021397915.2 Tor tambroides | reverse complement strand
TGCATGGATTCCTTTTTGCATGAGCAATTTATGATATATAAATGCAGAACATAACATTTTTATTCGCAAACATGTCTGTATTTGTATAAATCGCTCCACAATCATTTAATCCCGAATTCCACAGACTCAAATTGAAAGGCATTTGTTTGTGGTTAGTAAAATACACGCATAAAATGTATGCAGTCCATGGATAATTGTGCGTGCATCTATAAATCATTTTGAGTCTAATATAATCCCATACTTACCCAACACTGGTCTTTAGTAGCATTTACAGTCTACTGATAATCACCTGTGAGCTTGATCGTCTCAGTGCCAAATCAGATTCATTCGCGCAGCCGAAGCACAACTCATGTAATGCCCGAAACAATGTTCCTCCGCGAATGACTTACGCAAAAGTTACAACGTGTAATAGTGCTAGTATGTAACTCTGTGTACAGTTAGTTACCTATTGACAGCTTTCATGTATCGTGTTAAGTATAATTTCATTAAAATATTGTGTTTTAAGAAACCTCTACTTGTGATAATATAATATTAATAAAATAAAAGTCCACTTACACTTTCATGTCAAGATTTTTAACAAGAAAAAGTGCTTTGTAATTATATCAGATTAAAAGATTAGTTTAAAGTGCGTTTTAAAATACTGTTTTAATAATATTTTGTCATTCTTTAAAAGGATAGTTCACCCAAATTCTGTCATCATTTATTCGCCCTGAAGGTGTTCCAAACCTGTATTACTTTATTTCTTCTGCTGAACACAAAAGAAGATATTGAATACGAGTAAGTGATGAGTAATTAATGGAAATGATGACAACATTTTCATTTTTGGGTGAACTATTCCTTTAAAATACACTTGTTTTGAGGTGTTGACTAACATACTAAAGCACACGTGAAGAACTTGATTATCATTTAAACCGTAGTGTGTTATTTGATAATAATTTAAAGTTAATATATTTTGAATTAACTAAATTTCTTCTTCAAAATTATAAACGTGAAATTACACATAGGCAGTATTTAAAATATATGACATACAAGCTTCAATAGAAATGACAATGAAGAGTAAATGACAAATGGTAAATTTGTCTTCATACCTTTCAATCTACTTCAAAGGTATTTGTGTGAAATCCAACCACATTAAAAAAAACAGCAACACATGCATGGTAGTGTCGGTGTCTGAAGTAAGCACACATAAGGAAAGGTTACAGCTGTCTGTCAGCCACTAGATGGCGCTTTACTCAAGTTTACGCTTCTACACAGTTTCTCGTTCGACTTGCTGATTTTCATTTGCGCTGAGAGCCTTAAAGTCATGCTTGTTCGTGTCAGAGTTTCTGCAAGTACAGACTGCTTTTTTCAATGCACAAGCAATGCCACACTAACTCTCAGACTACGGTTTGTCAGTGGAGAAAACATTTCACTGAATATAGGATAAAACATTGCTGTCTGAAAAGCAGTGCATTATTTTATAGAATGCTTATAAAATATGTTTAGAATATATATTACATTTTAAGACAATTATCAAATTATTCATTTATTTTTATTTTCATGCTTTGTGCTTAGGGATTTTCTCTTGGTTGGTTTGAGTAAATATATTACATTTTCGGTTTTCAATTCTTAAACCTTTTCTCTTTCGTATTTGCCATTCAAGTGAAAATGAGAACAGATATTTTCCATATTTTCCAGATCTAGTTAACTTATAATATATTGAACATGCAAACTATAAACAGCTGAAGAGAGGCCTCGTTAAGCGACTGTTTTAGCCTACTTAAAAAATAAAAGGAATACTTAAACCATATTATTTGCTAATTATAACTAACCATATTATTTGTAACTATAAATGTTAATCTTTTACTAACCTTAACAATCGTATTGCATTATGCTTAACAGATCAAGTTAATTACGAATGGCATTAAACTGTCTTTAATATATTCTATTTAATATGTTTGACTATACGCGTTTGCAGTGTGTAAGTGCTTTATTAGCCCATCCTTAAAATATGATATTTATTTATTTATCACCTCCAAGTAGTAATGTTTATGAATGGTGCTTCCGTGTACAGGTTTGCAGTTGTTTAAACGAATAGTGATGAATAATTTCGTAACAAGCGCGAGAAAAAAAAAAAAAGTGTGGACAAAGACGAATGAAAGACACGAATAACATTATTATAATGTTCATTACAGAAACAAAATGTGCACGTCTGTTAGAAAAACATGTAATTAATGAAATATTATCTGTCTGTAGCAACCATTTCACTTTAACCCTGCAATTAAAACTACGTCACGTATTGCATCAAACTGCACATCAAAGACGAGCAGACACACACACACACACACACGATGAGCTTATTCTCGGGAAAAGAAGACAGTCAGATATGATATTATAGCGTTTGATTTGGATATTCCCTCAAGAGACTTAAGTTCAAGTGGTTTGAAATACAAGGGTAATCTCATGTCATCACTGGACTACATGAAGAAAGATTGTTTCGCCTCTGGGACCCTGTCATCGGCCTCTCTGAAGGGCACTTTAACTAAAATCAACAGCCGGAGACATAAAGCTCGAAAGAAGATCTCACCCCAAAACAAAGAGGAGCCAGAAGCAGAATGCGACGTTTGCAGGTAACAAACAGTTACAGTATTTATTTACAAAAAAAATGTATAGGCTGTATGCTATTTGTAGTAACAAATAGTCACGTAGCTAAATGATTAAAATGTGTTTAATGTTAATATTTGTTATCAATTCTTTTAATATTTGTCAATATGGTGTGACAATCTATTGTTTTGTTTTTATTAGCCTAAATAAAACGAATACTATCTGAATTTAAAGCGACCAAGGGACCCATAAATTAATAGAAGGACCCATTAACAAGCGTTTTATCCAGAGCTTACAAACTGTAGTTCATTACTGATTACAGATTACATGATGAAAACTGTAGTTAGTAGGTAATGTATAATGACTACTTTTTAGATTACTTTTTTTATCAAACTTTTTTTAAACTTGCTATTAAAAGTACCATGTTGATAAAAAAAAAAAAGGCAAAGAGAAATAAAATATATTCCAGTTTTTATATCAACATCATAAATGCATTAAATAATACATTAAACCAAGGTTTCCCAAACTGGTCTTAATGTAAGAACTACAGGGGGTTTGTGAGTTGATTAAAAATTAATTGTTTCATACATGGTCTAACTGTATGAGGTGTGCTTTTTTTCCCCAAAATTCAGAAGCATGGTTTGCAAATTTATTTACACAAGATGTGTGAATATAGTTAAAGCTAAATGGTACATTTTTAGAAAGGAAGATGTAAAAGAGAGAGAGAGAAAAAAAGAAGAATTTGGGAGAATCAATAAATTATGTATAATTTACTGCCATTGTGTGAATAATATGTAATCATGCAAGCCATTAAAAAGTAACTGTAATCTGATTATGAGCATTGTAAAATATAACATACGAGTGCTTGATTTTTGGAATCTGATAATCCAGATTACATGTAATCAGTTACTACCCAGCTCTGTCTGTTAACTATATCACATGTTTGTTAACAGGACGCCAAATTGTCTTCTTAATTTTATTTCAAGTTGTGGTTGAGTATTAGAAACCTAAGTTGCATTTAAAATGCAGAATTCATTTCAGAGATTAAAATAAAATAAAATAAAATAAAATGCTGCTAGAGCTTTTCTCAGAATGAATATCACCTTTTGAGACTTTGTGTGTGTGTGTGTGTGTGTGTGTGTGTGTACCTGTTTTTATATCCCGGTGGGGACTTAAACCTGAATACACACAGACTCATGTGGACTTGTGTGACGGTGGGGACCTAAATTGAGGTCCTCACGGGTAAACAAGCTAATAAATCACACAGAATGAAGTTTTCTGAAAATCTAAAAATGCAGAAAGTTTCCTGTAAGGGGTAGGTTTAGGTGTAGGGTTGGTGTAGGGCGATTGAAAATACGGTCTGTACAGTAGAAAAACCATTACGCCTATGGAGAGTCCCCACAAGGATAGTGAAACAAGTGTGTGTGTGTGTGTGTGTGTGTGTGTGTGTATGTGTGTGTGTGTGTTGTGTTGTTTTTTTTAATCATTTAGTGTTTTGATGATTAAATGCATGTATGAAATCAGTTCTCCTCAAGTTCACACAGATGTCCTAGCAGAGTAAACACTATGATGTAGTTCATCAATATATGAACATGTTCCACTAAGGTTTCACAACCATGAAGTGAAATTCTTAAATACTCACCATATATGACTGAGTTTTGTTTACACTCTTTTCACAGGCTGTCTTTACTCAGTTGTGGCAGTCGCAACCGTACTGTTCGCAGAATCCTGATCGCTTGTGTAATCTCTTTCCTGGCTCTTCTCTCTGCTGTGGCCATGGACTTCAACTCATCTTTGGCTCAATGGCAAGCCACTGAAGCTTCACTCAAAGAGCTAACGTCCTGCAGGACAAACATCACGCTCAGACTCATTATGGAGCTCCAAACATTAAGAAACCTCAGTTCATCGAGAGAAAATACAGTTTATAATATCAATCAAGAAACGTTTCTGAGCTCCTGGTCCTTGATAATGCTCACAGTTAATCGTTGTTGTACTAGTATTGATATGGACAGTTTGGGTCAGCCCTGTGGTGTTGAGTTACTTGAGTTTTGTGAGCATCTTCAATCCAACCTTTCAGAGTTTCTCAATGCTACATGGAGAGGTGAGTTAATGGATCTTAATGAAACCACAGTTTTTACTCTAGCAATAGAGAAGATATTAAACACATGGGGTGTCAGCGATGTTGACATTGGTCTCCTCAAACATAACCCGGACTGGACAGATGTCCTTGCTCTGAAATTGCTCTTAACTGTCCAGGAGTTGAACTATCGGTTGATAACAGGTGAAAAGAAGGTAGATGAAATATGGCATGCAACAACACTCATATCAGTCATAAAAGACATGTCTGAAAACCTCCATCACTGCTGGATGGAAAACACTGATTTAGAGCCAAATGAGACTAATATAAAAGATTTAATCTCCTCTACTGCCACAACTTCCAATGGATCCACAGAGTTGATGTTGGCCTTGGAGAGCACGCTGAGATGTTTTCATGCCAGAGCTGGATGGGCTCTGAAACTGAAATCCAGAGACATCTCGTCCAGCATCAGTCTGCAGATCTGCCTGCTTGCCATCGCCTGTCTCATTTACCCCATAGTGCTGCTCTCCTTCAAACAAATGACAGAATGGATCCAGGACTACGCTCAGAGCCTCAGGGAGAAGACAGAAGACCTGAAGAGAGAAAGACGCCTTGCAGAAGATCTCCTTCATCAGATGCTGCCCAAATCTGTGGCCAAGCAGCTACGCCAGAACAAACATGTGGAGGCTGAGAGTTATGAGAAGGTACATGGTTCTAAGCTTGAAGAAGGTACATGGCTGCAAAAACTGAAATCTTGTTGTCTTCCAACATTCCCTTTTAACAAATCAAACTCAAGTCTAAAAAGACAAGCATATTCATTAGAGATGTTGGCAAGACGGCAGTGTCAGGAAAGCGCACATGCTGCCATTCTGTTTGTTCTTTTTGTTGTAGTAATTGCCTGTAATTATGGTATTCCATATTCATCAGGAGATAAAACAGCTCATGAAGGAGTGGAGTAAATGACACATGTCTACAAGGGCAATTTGTGCACCTGAAGCCCGTCCCCTTAGATTTAGAGCACTTAAAGCAAATAGATATTCTGAAGAACTGGACAGAGTCACATGCAGCAGAACGAGTACACATTTCATAATAGGAACACAATATCTGCTTTGGAAAAAAAATGGTAACCTAAAAATGTAAATATCTAAAATAACAGGTTTTATTTGAGTCAAATCACTGAACCAGTCTATTAGTTTATAACAACAAAACTCCTTTTTTTGGTTTAAATCAGGTAGAAATAGCTCTTTAAGTGAATAATTGCAGGTTACTACTGTATGTTTTACAGTGTGTGTTGCGTAGGAACATAACTCAGATCAGATTCATAGCAGATTACATTTAATAGTGGTTTATTACTTGTTTATTACATTTTTTACTGGTCATTATTAATATTTCTTGCACTTAGGGGTTAGTGATCTGAGCAAATCCCTAGTGCTCAGCTTAAAACTTAAACATAACACCCTCTGCAAATCCTGCAGTTTCTTATGAAGTTATGTAGATTTTCACCCGCGGACGAATATCATATAGTGAGTTGTGGTTGGTGTCTTTTGATCCCCTAGCAATGCCAATAAAACTACATAGCAGCATGCTAAGAGAAAATGTAGAAATCTAGGAAGCATATAGTGGTTTTCTTGACTAGCTATGCCATGAATGTGTTATAATGTACTTGATTAATGTACTTAGTTTTGCTAGTGAGCAACTAATACACATATTCTCTTCCAGGTGACTATTTTTTTCTCAGACATTGTGGGTTTTACTGCGATATCAGCCTCTTGCACTCCACTACAAGTTGTTGAGATGCTAAATAACCTCTACATGTGTTTCGACACACGCATTGACTCCTATGATGTCTATAAGGTATCAGCATACTCTGAAACTCATAATCTCACATAAATTCTTTGAATTATGCTGAAAAGGATATTTTTCACCTGGACGTTTTTCACTAATTTTTAGAACTTTTTTTTTTGTTATTGTGACTCCATTACCATCAAATAAATAATGAAATAATTAAGTAAATAAATAAATCTTATCCTCACTGGTGCAATGATTACAATCATTACAATTACTGAATGTACTGAAAACACTTTTGTTCAAAAGACAGCAATTTTTTAACACTTTTATTAAGCAAGGATCAAAAGTAACAGTAAAGACATTTACGCTGTTACAGAAAATACATATATATTTATTTCAAATAAATGCTGTCCTTTTGTTAATCAAAGAATCCTGGAAAAATCGCAAATATTTTCAATAATAAATGTTTCTTGAGCACCAAATCAGACTGGAGTAATGATGCTGAAAATTCAGCTTTACATCGAAATTGTAATACGCAAAAAAAAAAAAAAAAAAAAAACAGTAGTGTAGCTTTACTGAGCTTCTGTGTTTGAATGAAACAGGTGGAGACTATAGGAGACGCATACATGGTGGTCAGTGGACTGCCAGAGAGAAATGGAGATAGACATGCAGATGAGATCGCTAAAATGTCTCTGGATCTGGTGGCTGCGGTCAGACAGGTGCCGATACCTCACATGCCTAACAAACGCCTTCAGCTCCGAGCCGGCATACACACAGGTGTGTGTGTCCTGTCTATACACAAAATCTATTGATTCCCAGTTTATTAATAATAAAGGTGCCACATAGTACAGTAAATGACTAAAACATGAATTTATGAATAAATGAAACCTTATTTACTTTACTCATAAACATTCCTGATCTTACCATTTTATCACTTGTCTCTCATACCACTCAAGGTCCTTGTGTAGCTGGCATTGTTGGTTACAAGATGCCTCGGTACTGTTTGTTTGGAGACACAGTCAACACGGCCTCTCGGATGGAGTCCACTAGCCTGCGTATGTTAACGCGTGCAGCCTTTTAATCTTGTACTGATCTTTTTTGTTCCTCCAGTGCAGAGGTCATGAATATTTTCACTAACTACATCGCCATACAGACCTCATCATATTCCTTCATATATTATAATCTGAGCTCACTAGAGCCTCCATTTCAGCCATAACGTTAGCATGCAGCTAAGCTATCAACACTGTGTCTGAGTTTCACCTCAGCACCAGTATAGCTTCTGCTTTTTGACATTTTGCATAACAGGGGAACATTAACGTTTCTTTGATCTGGTCTTTAGCACAGAAGATTCATGCAAGCTCTGCTACATACCTGGCACTCAGGAAGGACAATGCGTATGAACTGCAGTTACGCGGTGAGATTGAAGTAAAGGTAAGAATCAGTTTTATAGAAGTACTACGATAAGCTGTTGAACCACAACCATGTTCCTGTTGGATTATCTGTATGTTCTTACATCATTAGTTGAAGTTATAACATCACAGAAGATGAATAAAATGTTTGTCTTCATAATATTTCATCAAAATAAAACAACTTAAAATGACATTACTGTGGTTTTCAGGGAAAAGGAAAAATGAACACTTACTGGTTGATTGGTCACAAAAACTACAGTGTTCAGAATGACAGTTTGGTGTGTCACTGGAACCCCAATATCTCAAGAAAGAAAAAGACCCCTGTAGGGAGCAACGTGTCCATAGAGAATGTAAGTGTTCATCTTCTACTACTTGTTCTTTGAACATATACTACTGTTCAAAAGGGTCAGTGAGATTTTTTTTAAAAGAATGTAATACTTTTATTTAGCAGATATATATACCAATTCAATGCATTTCTTTTGAACTTTCTATTCATCAAAGAATCCTGAAAAAATGAATCACAGTTTCCACAAAATATTACAACAATTTTCAGTTGTGTTAAAAATCTGAAAGACTGGATGACACTGAAGACTGGAGTAATGATGCTGAAAATTCAGCTTTGGTCACAGGAATAAATTACATTTTAAAATATATTCAAAGAGAAAACAGTTATTTTAAATTGTAATAAATTTCACTACATTTTTGTTTTAAAATAAATAAAGCTTTTGTGAGCAAAAAAAAAAAAAAAAAAAGTGTTACCGACCTCAGACTTTTGAACAGCAAGCAAGTGCATTAAATACACCATCAAAAAATAGTGCTGTACCGAAATGTATTTTAAACAAGATTTTTGTCAAATTATGATCAACAAATGGGGAGGAGCCTCATCATTTTCTGGACTGTAGTGGTGGCATGATACTGTAGAGCCTAAAGTGTGTTAGATCATCACAGTAGTCTGCTACGATCTTGCACTCAGAAATGGCATGAAGATGACAACTGAAATAAACGCTATGAGCTGCATTATTCTTAATAAATTTTTCCTGAACACCATGTGGGACACAATTCTAGGTTTTTGTCCTTACCAGCCACTTCTGCTAAGACTGAACGTTTTGTTGATCATTTGGTTTAAATTTCTGTTCTGTGACACTAGATAACACTCACAGTTTCAAAATCTCCATCCACATTAAACTGTATTAAATACGTAGTTCAGGCATGAAACTCTATCCAAGTGCTAATTGGTTCTTCTATCACCATGGCAGTAGCCAATCGGACATATTTCCTAATTCATGTAACCATTTATTTCATTCCCTAGCCGCATTCGTCCTGCAGCACAATTATGAAACTTTCATTTACCCTGCTCCTCCCCGTCTCCACCTGTAGAGATCTGCTATCACTCTTCTCTAATTTTTTCTTGCAGCAGCATATTTCCTTATTATGTATGTCATTTTAACTAAGCCGGTTTTACAGCCCTTGTTTCATCATACCCAAGAAGAACGGTGGGTTACAACCATTTGTGGGTATACGAGCCTTGAAATGGTCCCTTCACAGGCTTTTGTTCAAGATGTTGACGCAAAAGCGCGTTCTTTCAGGACTGCTTTGCAGCAATCGACCTGAAGGGAGCGTACTTTCACGTCTCGATTCTGCCTCAACACAGGCCGTTTCTTCAGTTTGCTTTCAAGAATTGGGTGTATCAATACTCGCTTTCGGGCTGTCCTTGTCTCCCTGCATCTTGACGAAGGCCGCGGAAGGTGTCCTGTCTTCACTACTGGAGAAGAGCATCCAAATCTCGACAACTGGCTTATATTAGCTCACTCGTGAGATCTGCTGTGCAAGCACAGGGACTTGGTGCTTCGGCATCTCAGCCAGTTGGGGCTTCGGGTCAACTGGGAAAAGAGCAGGCTCTCCCCTGCCCAGGTGTGCCCCTGGATCAAGTGTCGAAGCACTTTGTTGTCACATCAGATGCCTCCAAGATGGGCTGGGGCACTGTATGCAGTGGGCACGGAGCTTCGGGCTCCTGGACGGGACCTTGACTGCAGTGGCATATTAATTGCCTCGAGTTGCTGGCAGTACTGCTTGCTCTTCGCCAGTTCTGTCTGCTGCTGCAAGGCAGGCATGTCCTTGACAACAACACTGCTACAGTTGCATTGATCAACCATCAAGGGGGTGTTTGCTTCCCAGGAATTCTCCCACTGCTAGCCGTTCTACTCCCTGACCGAGGCCCCCCTGAGGGTGCACAGCTGGCCCCAGGGTTTCCGCAAGTACACCTTTCCCCCAGTGAGCCTCCTTGCACAGACTTTGTCCAAGATCAGGGAGGATGAGGAGCAGGTCCTGCTGGTTGTGCCATACTGGCCTACTCTGACCTAGTTTTCTGATCTCATGCTCCTCGCAACAACCCCTTCCTGGAGAATCCCCCTGAGGAAGAACCTTCTTTCTCAGGGGCAGGGCACTATTTGGCACCTATGTCCCGATCTGTTGAACCTGCATATCTGGCTTCTGGACGGGACACAGCAGATCTCACTGGCCTTTCACAGACTGTGACTGAAACTATCACTCAGGCAACAGCCCCCTCTAGTAGGAAGGCCTATGCTCTGAAGTGGTGTCTGTTCATTGATTGGTAAGCCTTGGTGTTCCGGAGGCTGTCCCCCTCAACTTTAAAAGTGTATTAAAGTTGTGGTGCATCACAATGCAGTGGATTGAAGATCCTTAGGGAAGCATGACTTGATCATCAGGTTCCTGAGAGGAGCGAGGAGATTAAATCCCCCTAGATCGTGCCTCATCCCCTCTTGGGATCTCCCTGTGGTCCTTGCAGGACTATGGAGAGCCCCTTTTGAGCTGCTTGACTCAGTTGAGCTTCATTCGTTTCTGTCATTTAAGAAAGCACTTCTAGTCTTGCTGACTTCTATTAAGAGGGTTGAGGACCTGCAGGCATTTTCGGTCAACAAATCATGCCTTGAGTTTGGGCCAGCTGACTCTCACGTTACCCCGGCCTGGTTATGTGCCCAAAGTTCCCACTACTCCCTTTCAGGACCAGGTGGTGAACCTGCGAGCACTGCCCCGGGAGGAGGCAGATCCAGCCCTTATGTCACTGTGTCCCATTCATGCTTTCCAGACTCAGCGGAGGAGTCTCTTTCTAGGTCCAGTACTTGTGTTAGTTGCATCAGTCATCCCTTGGACTGGACTTGGTGCCCATATGTGAGATTCTCCTTGGGTAATCCTATATGTTCTTTCTGTACAGTTTCCCTTGAAAAGCTTATGTCTTTCCCTGGACAGCTCTGCTGTCTCTTCTGCTAAGTTCCCCTGAACTAGGGTCAGGGCAGTGATCTTAGATTGTGCTGCATTCAGTCTTGTGATTTTCATATTCCTTTATGGATCTGTCTATGCACCCCAATTGCTGAAGCAAATATTGTGAAAATGTCAGAACATCTTTTTCGGCTTTCTTAGTAAGCCCTTTATAGTTGATTGATTATCTAGCTTATGGGGCGTTGGGCAGGTTATGGATTGAGGTGCATCTGTCCTGACACATTTGGATAGACTGGGATTAAAAAAACGGCCCTGGATTTTCTTCCAATAGGCCCACCACAACTACAAACAGTCGCTACTGTCTCACAATATTACAGCAATCCTATCGCATTTCTGGCAAATAACATCACAAAACCCACGGTGACCCTGCTGACAAAAAATAGAAATCATCACAGAAATTCAAATGATTTCCACTACAAATACCATTAAAAACATTACAAACCATCAACTTTTAACCATTAAAACCATTAAATAGTGGTTTCCTGTAGTGTGTTTTGGGACATATTACATTAGGTTAGTGGCTTTAACAAAAGCCATGAATAGAAGGTGACCAATTACCAGTAGAATTACCAGGCGCCATTACAGTTTCCATTAAAACAAATAAAATTTTCATTATAACCAGTAAAACCATTACAAATTATGTGATGGTTTCTCTTTTTTTCCAACAGAGGATTGAAAGAAATGTATTACTGTATGAACTAAAATACTTGAAATCTACATAAAAATAGCAGAATGCAAAATGTATATGACATTGATAAACATAAACCCAGAATCTAGAAACCTGAAACAATAGAATTCTTCCATTTGAGGAGTATTCATGTGTGTGTGTGTGTGTGTGTGTGTGTGTGTGTGTGTGT
>JAFVLL020033605.1:0-10968 GCA_021397915.2 Tor tambroides | reverse complement strand
GTTTTCTCGTCCTTTGATTGGATGCTCAGAGAGTGTACTAGTCAAAGCTAGCTAACTGAATCACTGTAAGTCATTTTTGTTTTCACAGTATTATTATTGTTTCTCAGGTTTCTTAATGTGTATGCTGTGTACAGTGCGTTATTGTAGATTTTCAATGTATTCTGAAAAATATTCGCCTTCTGTAAAACTAAATATTAAAGTACTAAATGACCGCGAAAAACAACCACACACCTCCTCTGCAATGGCGCTGTGAAAGACTCGTGAAGATGAAAAACCACTAGAGTTTTGTAGGTTATATTTCATTTTTGACTTTTTTTTAATCGCTTTATGCATTGTATTCTGAGGTTATTTTCGAGATATAAAGCCAGGTTTAAGTTTCTGTAAGAATATCTCAGTTTCCGAGTCGAGCTGTATTAACGGGTCTTTTCCTCCGGCCGCAGCGCCGCTGGCAGAGGCAGACCGATGGGAGACTCGTCCTGAAGAGTCATAGGGGTGCGTTAAAACACATGTATACGCTTTTCTTCATCGTCTTGTATGAATTAATTTTATGTTACTTGCTCACTTTCCCGGTAAAGCTGTGCTAACTAGTATTTTCCTCCCGCAGCGCGCGGGCAGACCGGCGGGGAGACTCGTGAAGACGAAAAGCAGTAGTTTGTTAAATTGTTAGGTCAACTTTAAAACACATGTAATCGCCTTATTTGTTTTATACCAATGTTATCTGTAAGGTATAAATAGGTTTGAGTTAATAAATGTCTGTAAGAACATCGGTTAGACTGTTTTTGTGTTATTTTTTTCAGGTTAATGCTTCAGCTAAAGATGATGTGTGTTGCGCAGGTGTGGAAACTTGTTGAATTGTGTCAATTGGGTTTCTAGCTTTAGTAATAGCATTCATTCTCACTAAATGAGATACCTGTCTGTGATGCAGTGCCCTGTTATACTGAATTTCTGTGTAATATTTATGGTTTCTATAGCTGTGGCATCATTATGACGGTATTATGAGGTGGATTAATTCTTGTACTATGCCACTGAAGGCCTAGGTGTGAAATGCATGGCCCGCCACTGGATTACGTTATTTTAACACCTAAATAAAACATCCTACAAAAGTTTTAATATAGTCTGGTTTGTCGTTGTTGGCCAAATGTTAATGTTGTGTAGCTAAAGAAAACATACAATATTTGTTTTTGCGCAGTGTTTCTTTCTTTCCTGTTTTTTTTAGACTTTGTTAATTTCTGGAAGAATCTTAATTTCTGTGCATTTTGTTTGACATAAATCGGCACCCATGGACAGTTGTAGTCTACTTATCACAATATTTTTCCATTTCCACACACACACACACACAGGTTGCATTTTGGTACTGTTTTTACATTTTTTTTAATGTATCTGTCCAACGTGCAATTTATGTTATTTTAACACCTGAATACAACGTCTTTCAAAAGTTGCAGTTTGGTCTGGTTTTGTTTTGGTCATAGACAAACATGATATTGACGTTTTTTACTATTTAAAGAGAACACTCCAGGTTGGTATTTTTACAAGGTTTTTAAAATGTTTTATTTTGGTTACATTATTGTAAAGTATTTAAAAACGTTTTTAAAATGTTTTTAAAACGTTGTACTACAACATTACCTAATTGCAACCAAAATACAACATTGTGAAAAGTTGTAAAAACGTTTTGTGTTTGCTGGGTAGGTGCATTACAGAGATTTACAGATCTGCACGCACTGAATACAATTAAATGTATTACAGAGACGAGGTTTCAGTCTCTTTACAAATCGAACTACCATGTCATCATTTTTAATCAGATCATCATAATACATTTTAACAATATTTTCATAATCGTATCCTTTTGACATGTGATACAGAAAAAACACACAATGTTGGCCACAAGTGTCTGATGTGAAGTCTTGGACCTGCTTGTTAGAGTATTGCACGCGAATAGAATTGTTTTTTAAAAAGTCTTGCACGGTCTTTGGAAAACGCGGATCTTTAGGACATCCGCCAAAGCTATCGAAAAAACAACTAACACCGTCGTTGTTTATGTAGACGGCCACCCAGTGTTGACCCGGTTCTGTGGACGGATCGGTATTAAAAATAAGCATAGCCGGTAAATTCTTTAACGGTGTTTTGGGGAGGTAATCGCACGGAAGCACTCCTAAAAAATACGTGCTGTGTGCAATTTTATCCATAACTGCCGTTAGTTGGACGGTATTCATTTCCCGTCTCAGTAATAATCGACCAGCACCTGTCTTCGATTGGATATTTCAACCATCGAATCAAAAATTGCGTATACGATAATGGTTATGGACTGCCTGAGAGGTTTTTTTTTTATTATAACACAACGTCTCATCTTTCTGCAAATTTTAAGATCAAATGCAACAATTTTGCGCTCTTTTATTTGTAGTGAGGTAACCACATTTGCCTCAGTTCAAGTGGCATGTGAATTAATTATATTTTCTTCTTTAATATTTGCATCACGAAATAAACATGAATGAATATTTGAATGCATATTGAAAAAAATCAGAACAATTTATACAAACAAATGTCTCATGAAATCGATCAATTAGAGTTTCAAAAATATCTATAGGTGTTATTGCTGTTTTTCGTGTTAAGAACAACAGGTTGGATGCCACAGACGTTTTTTTTTTTTTTTTTTTTTTGCGGAGTGTAATTTTCACATTAATTTCACACAATATAACATGATTTTATTAACGTAATTTTGACTTTATTAAATTAGTATGGCGTTAATCTTATTTAGTTATTTTTCAGTGTGACACTAAAATGCCGCTGTAGGGTATTTGTACTGCATGCAAACACAATCTTGGCACAGCGGCCCAAAAAACTAAACAAAACAAAACAAAAAAATAATAAAATAAATAAAAATAAAATAGTATTAAGTTTGATGATCCTGACTCCCCATATCTCCTCATTGGACGGCCCTTTAGAGAGAAATGCAGTTTGTTTGGATTACATAGGCTAATGAAAGAGTTTTTAATTTTTAATTTGAATTATTTCATTGTAAAGTAGTATTTTATAGCATTCTATAAATATATTTATCATGTCAGTGAGGCAAGTATTTGCTGAGTTTCGGTTCAGTTTTTGTGAAGTGTTCCTGCTCAAGATCAAGACACCCTGTTTGTTTTCTTTATTTTAAAAAGCAAAACATTTTGCTGATAATGTGAGTGCACACAAATAAAATTATTTGCAGCTTCGAATGATGTATACTCTTACCTTTATGAGGAAAAATTATGGCGTATTTTAATTTTCCACTCTTATTAAGAAAAAAAATGCAAGTGATCTCGCAAGCGCCTCCATGTCTTTCAAAGCGCGCTTCAGCTTCCACTTTTAGCACAAACGATTTTATATTTGTCACACATTTATCTTAAATTTTTAAATTTATATTGTGAAATGCATGAAGTTTTTTTATGTCTCAAATTGTGTTTATTTGAGAAGGCTAAACTGATCAAACATATGCTCAACTCACTGTCTGGCGCTGGCCGCTTGGTATTTAAAAAAATAAATACAACTTGAATTTAACAAACATAAAATGTTCCAATCATGTTTCTAAATTAACTTAATAAAGAAACGAAACGAAATATAACCACTTTGCCATTAAGAACCAAAATTGAATTTTTTAATGGCTGCAAAAGCAGCTGTGTAAAGGAGAAGAGAGAGAGAGAGAGAGAGAGAGAGAGAGAGAAAAGACACGGGCTCGGGTTGGACTCGGGCAGAGAATTCTGATAAGCTGTCGGACAAGGGCCAGGCCCGTGCAGGGCTCTATATTCGTTCCCTTGTTTCAATTAAAAGTTCACCCTCGGCTCGGCGGTCCCCCAATCTACCCGGGCCCATATGCACCTGCATACCCTGCATACCCAGACGCTACACCACTGTTTTTAAGATGTCTTCCGGTAGATAACACAAGTTGATAAAAGTCCCTCACAGCAGATCCGTTCTCATATTCCGGCTGAAGAGGTTTGGACGGGATTTGGATTCCGTCTCGATATAAAGCCAGAAATTCCAGGTTAAAATGTTTAAAAGCAAAGGGGTTTTTATCATACTCCCCTGAAAATCCAAATTTTCTGTCATTGCTAAGATGATAGATTTTGGTAGTGTTCCGAGAAAAATATTTTTTTGATTAGACACGCGAGCTCCTACCGGCATAGAGAAATTCTTCAGACACACACGTTCTATGGGTTATTTAGCAATGGTTGATAGAAGAGCCTGTGCGTGTCCTAACTGAACACCCGGCGAAACCGAACTTTTTTTCACAAAAAGAGATGCTGATACAATATTGAGTTTATAAGTGATAGTGTCATCTCGCATTAGACAGAACTCATCTTTACCTCTCGTCATCCGTATTTTTATATCTACACCTTTCAGCATTAATTTTTCTTGAAAGAAAATGTCGCTATGAATGGGAGCTAGTAATTCTGTGACATTGCTAGCATTGGTAAACGCCTCTTGTTTCATTAATCCCGTATTGTCTCCCGCGGGGTCGGTAGCATCCTGTGACCCGGCGTGTCTCTGTAAAACAATCCTGCTGAAAAAACACTTTCGAGGGTATCTTTTCCGAAATTTATCAGAGCTTCGATCAAACATCTGTAAGGGTACGTGCTAGAACTCTGTGTGATCAGACGGTCGCCTAGAGAAACATCCACCTGCGAGAATATACACGCGCCGGGGTAATTTATTAATCCGACAGGTGCACCGTCTGCTATATCGGTACCGTCTGGCCTGGTTATTTTGATCCGGGTATATAACAGTGTATTATTTAGATCGATGTAATCTTCTCCTGTCCCCGCAATAAAAAATTCTAGCGGCGATGAATCCGTTATTGCAGATAGAGGTGGTATTTCGACGTATGTATTTTTTTCAATAGATGTCTGAGTCATAGGAACTGTAAATAGATCTAGCTCGGATTTAATACATTCCTCCGACATGTTGTGGAATAGAGACATGGTTTAGAAAATAGTGTTCAGCGATCTTTTGACACGGACAGTTTTCTTTACACGATTCGCACGGGAGCGTCGTGAGCGTTTTGCGACCGCATGCTTCTTACTAGTACGTTTAGCTTTCTTCACGCGGCCATAACCATTAACCCGTTACCATTTTGACCATTGTTGTTGTTATTATTATTATCATTATACGATCTCGATAGGGCTGTGGTTACAACGTCGCTAGCTATATTTCTCGCAGCAGCTTTTAGATGCGGTTTTGCAATACTAAAACCTCTTTTCAACAGAGATAGAGCAGTTCTGAAAAGTGCTTTGAAAATCCCTCCTATACCAGCCCCGTACATAACAGAACCGCCAGCATAGCCGGGTAACCCGTTACCCGATTGGTTTCTGTAGTAAGCGACATAGTGTTCGGGGTCCATAGTCGTATAATAGTTTTGTTAAAAACAAAAAACCTATTTCACAGGTCTGAAGTGGAGTTTAGCCACAACTTTACCATAAGTGAAACGGATGTGTTTGTTCTGGTCATCTTTGACTTCGATGCAAACGTCTGTAATATTAGATTTATTCACAGGCGCATAATGCGGCTTATCAAATCTAACACTGATGATGTCGTTAGACACTCCCTCTATATGTACAGTTCTCAGTAGCGGTACATACGAATCGCCAACTGATTGATATTCGATTATGTCTGTGTATATATACATGCTATAAATGGCTCCTCTTATGTCGGTCTGATGCGGGGTATACGTCACGACAGGTGCGTCATCAGAATGATCCTTGCGAGGCTGATTTACAGATCCTAGAGACACACCCAGTTTTAAGCCTAAAATAATAGCCAACTTCCCGTAAAATATCAAAGATGTGTTCGCTGGTGCTTTTAGAAATATCCTGTTTTTGACGTGAATCGTAACCAAGGGTCACTCTAGGAGGGAGATTTGCATTTATTTCTCTAACCAGAAACAGTACGTCCTAGTAATATCCTGGTTTTAACGTATTACATACTTTAGATATGTTTTGAAGATTTTTTTCTTTAATAAAAGAAAAAAAATTTTTTCAATCTTCGTGATGTTTCTCATCATACCCCAGTATGCTGGGGGCAGTGTTAATAATAAATGCCGCATCCTCCTCATTAAATGTATACCAGGAAATAGGACAATAAAATTCAATCAAACTGACCTCCCACTGGCCTTTGAGGTTCATACTTCTGGCAAGTCTTGTTTTGTAATTAGAAATACGGTTGTCAGGATATACATGCATCGACGCGTTGCAAGGAAGCGTAATGTAAAAACCGCCCTCGCCCATGATGTAGATTATCACAAATAATGCTTATGACGCCCTCGCCGTTACTTTAAAGGGTTCTGTATGTCCAAGATGTCCCGTTCTGGCAACCATGATGAAAATTTAGTCGGCCATCCCCACCATTTCGCGAAACAAAACATCTGTTTTCCTCTCTTTTTTCGATCTAAAATCTTTTCTATTTTAAACGACTTATCTTGATTCACAATAATTTTTTATAATTCTTTTTCATAAAAACATCCGTCGATAATATCCCCATCATAGTCTTGTAATCTGTAATCTTGTAATCTTTTGTGATAACTCGCATTATACCCATCTATAAGATCTTGTAAGATATCGTAATAACGCTTTGAATTGATGGCTGTTAAAAATCGTGACGATCTGTCTCGAAGCGTCCGGTTAAAGCATTCTATCACTAACACTTTGACGTCACTTGCTGTAGCAAAATGATGTATGTTATACTTTTTCATCAGTTGCTGGGAATGTTTGTTGAAGAGCGAAGAGGCCAATTTGGAGTTTCAAAGGCCCCCACGCACACAAGCAACGACTCAGGCCTGCATCAGGGTGGTGTGTGAGTGTGTTTATGTGTGAGAGTGGCCTCACATTGTTTATATTCTTTTTATTGAAATCATATTACCAGTTTACTGTTACAGTTCAGAAGACAGTGAAAAGTGTTACTTTATACTCTCTGTTTGGGAAATATTCATGGTGAGACTTTATAATTTGGTTATAGCAGTTCACGGGTGAGTTATTGAATTTAATATTTCACTGTGAATCTACACTTTGAGTTAGGAAGTGTGTACAAAGTGCATCCTAAGTGAAAAAAAAAAAAAAAAAACGTAAAGTTCTTTGAAACTCATCAATTTGGGTACATTTCCCTAGGGGAAAAAATGTTTATTTCATTCTGTGTATTCATATAGTACATTGAGTATTAATATCTGTACTTATTCATATTGAATTTACCTATTGGTTAGTACTATAATATCTCTACTGATTATTCCTATCTGATGTTTATACAGTTTTACTTATATATATATATACTTTTTTGTATTTCCTTTTTCTGTTTTATAAATAAATCCCTATTGATGTATAACCTTATCAGTTTATTTAATTATCAGTGAAGTTCATTACTCTAAACAGTGGAATCCGAGTAGGGGTCTAAGTTTATAGTCGAGAGACACCAATTAAAGCAACCCGGTGCTCCACCCTACAGAGCTTAGGTTAGGCCAGCCTAAGGGGGCAGGGGCGCTACACAAAGTGGGGGCTTGTCCGGGATTCTCTTCCCCTCTCTGGTACCCTAAGAGAAGAGAGAAATAAACATGCGTCAATACTCTTTAAGTTGATCCCGAAAAGAAAACTGACACTTTCTTGCACTAAACTGCTTCCTGTTGAAATATGTCTTGCAGAAGTAACCCTATTCTTCAAAGTGAACTAGCTGACTGGTGCAGAGAGGCATGGATTGACCCAGCTCACGCTTGCTGCTGACAGGAGTACCAAAAAACACAGAGATTGCCCGCATTGAAGAAGTGGCAGAGAGTGTGAAAGTCTTTGGAAGAGTGCATGTTCGAGACACAAAATGCCACTCCAACTACACTACTAGTGCTGTGTGAATGCAGAGAGGCTATAGACCCCACATGCTGCCCTATGGAACTACGACCTACAGATTCTGAGGAGACCTGGATGATACTTATGGCTGTTGAAAGAGACTCAACCACTGCTGCTCCAGCAGGATTTTCCGACAAGCTCTCCAAGTTTCTTAGGGATGAAGAAAAGTCTATGACAGACCTATAAGCCCTGTTTCCTCCGCTGAGTTCAAATCCCGGTTCCCCTGAGTCAATCATTTGTGCAGTGGATGAGATCCTAGAGAAAATGATAAGACCACAAAGTGACAGCAATGCCTACTGTCGTTTATGTACATTCTCTGGTACTGTTCCGACTCCCACAGGAGAAGAAACCATGGATCATTGGATTGAGCAAGCTAAAAGGATGATAACCAAGTGTGAGTGCTCTGAGAGAGAAAACGGAGAAGGGTTGTTGAAAGCTTAAAAAAACTTAAAGGGGCCAGCCCTGGAAATCATTAAAACTGTCCGTATGTCCAGCCATGATACTAGCGCGCTGCAGTACCTTGAAGCGCTGGAAAGTACTTTTGGGTCCTCGGAGTCTGGAGAAGACTTGTATTTTGCTTTTCGGCTTCTTCGACAGTGTCCTGGAGGGTCACTTTCTGATTTCCTTAGAAGGATGGAGAAATCACTGACTAAAGTCATTCGAAGAGGTGGACTGTCTCCAGCACATGTTGACAAGGCTAGAGTGGAACAACTGATCCATGGAGCTGTTGAATCTGACATGATGCTTCTGCAGTTTAGGCTAAGGGAGCGAAAAGGACACCCACCCACTTTCCTGAGCCTTCTGAATGAGGTCCGTGAGGCTGAAGAAACTAAAGCCACTCGATGCAAGATCACAGCCACGGCAAAGCCCGTACACTTTCAGGATGAGGAAAACTTCCGTCCAGCATTTGTGCGAGAACTCAAAGCAGAAATTCAAGAACTGTGAACTCAGCTCAAAGGCGACCATTCGAATACCTTACCTGCTTCATCCATGATGCTAGAATCCAGAACGAAGCCACGACATACAAGCCCCACAGATCAACAAGAGGTAACAAAGGATTCTGAAGTTCAAGCTTTGAGAATACAAGTACATCAATTGCAACAACAGCTAGCTGTAATGAGAATCGGCCTAGTTACCACAACAACCTGCTCCAGGAACAAGCTTTCAAGGAACAAGGGAGATTACTTTTGTTACCGGTGCAGAAAGGACGGACACATTGCTACAAAGTGTCAAGCCCCTAAAAATGCCACCCGGGTAATCAATAAGTTAGTCTGCTTCTTAAGGAAGGCTAAAGGAATGAGGACTGATCCAAACAATAGCAGCCAGTCTTTTTTCCAAAAACAGTCATGCACTGTACACACCTGTTAGCCAAATGGTCTTCCCAAGGGATTAGTGGGACCAGCCTCGACCGTTGCCGTAAAGATTGGTAGACATCCGTGCCAGGCTCTTTGAACAGTGGGTCTCAATTCACCATTGTTTTCGACTCCTGGTATTCACAAAACCTGCCCAATGTGCCCATCCATCCTCTTGTTGGATTATCTATCTGGGGCCTTAGCTCATCCAGTTATCCCTACAAAGGATACATTGTCATCAATGTTTCATTCCCTGTTTCTCTCACTAGTGCGGAAGAGACCATAGCTATCCTTGCTTTAGTCTGCCCAGACACCCAAGGCCCTCCACAGTTCCTAGTAATCATCAGAACAAATGCCAGGTTCTTTCAGCAATTGACAGCTTGTAAAGGGACAACTAACGTCACAAACAGCGCCCACTCTCTAAGAATTTAAACCCACCAGAACTGCCAAAATCCTGCTGCTGATCGATCTGAAGGCCAAGTGAAATGGGAAGGCCCAGGAACTTTCAATGTCCTATCTTGTGGGGAGCAGTATCCCTTATACAAAGTCGAGTCTGATAAACTCTCGAGGAAAGATATCTTTCTCATTGAAACCTTGTCTGTTGATCCACTTCCTGCTGGACTATTTGTTTCCCCAGTTGTACTGCCTTCTTCAGCTGTGGATGTGAATAACTTTAGAGTCTTGATTCACAATGAAACAAGCAAAGATCTCTCAATTCCAGCGGGGACTATAATTGCCCATGTATTCCCAACCGATACACTTACTGTTCCCCACGGAGTCCAAGAATCCAAAAGGCTGATTAATCTGGAGTTATTCAACTTTGGTGAGGCAAACATACCTGCTGCCTGGGAAAGAAGATTACATCTGAAGTTGGCTGAGTGAAGTAACGTATTATCCACAGAGGAATGGGATGTAGGCTTAGCCAAAGGTGTTACCCATCAGATCAGACTGAGTGATCCTCGCCCCTTCCGAGAACGGTCACGACACATTTGTCCAGCTGATATTGATGATGTAAGACGTCACCTAAAAGATCTTCTAGCAGCTGGTATCATCAAAGAATCCAGAAGCCTGAAGAATGTCTGAAGAAGACAATGAAAAAACTGTCTTTATCTGTCCGCTGGGATTCTACCACTTTCAGCACATGCCACAAGGAATCACTGGGGCCCCAGCAAAGTTTCAAAGGCTTATGGAGAAAGTGGTCGGTGACATGCATCTCTTACAAATAATCTTCTACCTTGATGACCTCATTGTCTTTGGCAGCACACTCGAGGAACACGAGGAGCAACTGATGAATGTAAGGGAAACAGGTCAATTTAGCTCAAAGGGAATCATTTATGATTTTATATGGAATTTGAACAATCACTGTTTCATGGCTGATCATGGAGTCGGCCAGCGATTAGCTGAACTAGCTGTATAACATCAACTCTGCACTGGATATTAAAATCCAAAATATAGTGAAAACACTATTTAATAGCACAGTAACAAGATCGGCAGTTTAAGACATTAACTTGTAAGCACAAAACACAAGATACTTCTCTTTTCAATATAAATAAGACTTTATTGGATAAATCTAAGACATATAAACAAATCTAACACATGAACACACACATTCACACATTCACACAAGTTGCAGAAAGAGAGAAAGTGAGGAAAGGATGAGTTTAAGAGAATGAAAATGTGAAATCCCAAGTTTACAGCAATATGTGCTATTGCATAGACCTGAACAACCATCAATCACTTATTTAACCCTCGCATTGAGTTTC
>JAFVLL020033603.1:0-25702 GCA_021397915.2 Tor tambroides | reverse complement strand
TAAAAGTGCTACCGCCAGACCCGGAGATCGGCTGAATGGATTCAAAAACGGTAAAACTCAACTGTTTAACTCTAGGGGAGGTGTAAAATGAGCCTGTTTCCAAAAAAAGTGGAGTGTTCCTTTAAGGATGTCAATCAATATCATTGAACATAAAGCTTATCACAAACCTCACAGTGCACAGCAATCCATTTTGCAATCGAGTTATCAATCTGTCTAAGACGCCCTGTCAATTTGATTAAAACTGATTCATATTAAATGCAATTGAAAAACAGACCACACCAGCTTCTCGTCACTGTATAGAAGGTTAAACTAACTGGGTGAGAGATAACAACCACTCGCTCATGCCACTGTAATTGCACAAACAAACATTTCATGCACACAGAGTTGCTCAATGCGTTTCAAATATAGTTTTAGTCAACCATACAACATGTACAAAGCACAGAGTCTGAGTTCACAGGCAAATTTTAAAATGTCTTAATTAACTTACTGTGCCCACTGGCAGCTGCCACTGAGAGACAAAACGCAGTGGTTATCGCTGAGCCCTTTGGGATAGCACTTCATTGTGAAATAATTGCCCCTCTGTGCATTCAGCTGGCTTTAATGTCTATTTATGAGACAATAAAAACCAATGTTAGCAATGCCCTTAGTATGCTTGAACAACACGTTCGTAAGAAATCCAAAACACAAATTAAATGTGCTATGTATGACGGGCATCAGTTGTTAAATTGGCTTTAAATGTGGTTAAAGTAAGTTATTAAATTCTTACACAGCACATCACAGCATAGAAATGAAAGCATGTTACAACAGATTTAAGTGTCTGGCCAGTCGGTCGCCAAATAAAGCTCATTATCTCACGATTACAAAATGATCTATGACAGAAGTAAGACGGCACTGCATACTGATGCTCTTATACGCACAACCCAGTCACACACTAAACAGTTGTGATGTATGCAGATTTTCTTAACACCTGCCCTCATGCACATAAAACCTCCTTGACATTTGAATATGTTGCGAGAGCAGTCCCAGTGGTCGCATGATAGATGTGGGAAGGATAGGCATATGAGGTCAAACCAGCAATAATGTATTATTTGATGGCACAAAAAAGCTATAATACCTTCACTCGTACAGTCTAAATATATTATCATGCTCCTAAATGCCAATATGGCTCTTCTTGACGGTAATGTGACACCGTATTCATTTCCCCTCTCTCCTGTCTTTTATTTTCCACAGATGGGAAGTGACGAGTGTGACTGATTGAACATATTAACGATGGCAGACAAGTGGTCCATCCCCAACAGGAACCTGAGCTCACCCTGCAAATTTCCACTTTCCCTGCTTCCATTCCCCTAAGGATACACTGACCTTCACATATGCAGACTGTGTGACAGCCCAAAGCAGGGCAAATTGAAAGGTTGCTACTCCCCGCCAAGGACGACAACAGGAAAACTTGATGCTTTGGGGGACTTGCCATCAGCAGAAATACACCCTGTTGTCATAACAAATGATTCTGTGTTTGTGAATTTAACGACTCTAACACCAGACCCCATAAGGACCAATTACAAGCTGAAGAGAGGAGGACCAAGATGAAAGATTTGCTGTTTGCAGTTTGTTTGCTGGCACTGACTAACTCAGTTCAGGCCTCCGAGTGGAGGGTTGTGTGCCTCAAGCTGTGCAAATGTGAAGTCCGACCCTGGTTCTCTCCCTCGTCCATGTATAATGAGGCTCCGACTGTGGACTGTAATGATCTAGGGCTTCTGTCTCTGCCGGAGAGGCTGCCCTCAGACACACAAGTACTTCTATCTCAGGCCAACAACATCGCAAAGATTGACAGTCCCTTGGACTATCTGGTAAACCTAACAGAGGTAGACCTTTCTCGAAACAGCTTATCCTCATTGAGCGACATCTATCTAGGTCACCTTCCACAACTTCTGTCTTTGCACCTAGAGGAGAACTGGCTAAGCAGCCTTCATGATAACGGCCTTGCACACTTCCCAAACTTACAGGAGCTCTATGTTAACCATAACCTTCTCTCCTCAATCAGTGCAGAGGCTTTCCAAGGGCTTAAAAAGCTCTTGAGGCTCCATCTTAATTCGAACCAGCTGAGGGCCATAAGAACAGAGTGGTTCCGGGACCTTTCCCAGCTAGAAATCTTGATGATAGGAGAGAATCCAATTGCCAGAATACAGGACATGAACTTCAAGCCTCTTATCAATCTCCGCAGTCTTGTGCTAACCAGAATGAACCTCACTGAAATCCCTGACAGTGCCCTGGTTGGACTCGATAAGCTGGAAAGCGTGTCATTCTATGATAATATGTTCCCAAAAGTACCTCAAGCTGCTCTCAGACAAGTGCGGAACCTCAAGTTTCTGGACCTTAACAAGAATCCCATAGAGAGGATCCAAAGGGGTGACTTTGTGGACATGATCCATTTGAAAGAACTTGGCATTAACAGCATGCCGGAGTTAGTTTCCATCGACAGCTTTGCTGTGCACAACCTACCAGAGCTGACCAAAATCGAAGCGACGAACAACCCTCGACTTTCCTACATCCACCCGAATGCATTCTCCAAACTCCCGAGGCTCGAGTCCTTGATGCTGAATAGCAATGCGCTCCGGGCCCTTCATCATGTGACCGTGGAATCCTTGCCTAACCTTCAGGAGGTGAGCATGCACTCCAACCCCATTTACTGCGACTGTGTCATCCGCTGGATCAATATGAACAAGACCAAGGTCCGCTTCATGGAACCGGATGCCCTTTTATGCGCAGGGCCCTCAGAGTTTGAAGGTCGTCTTGTAAGGCATGTGCATTTCCGTGAAATGGCAGATATCTGCCTGCCACTAATATCTCCGGAGAGCCTTCCCGAGCAGGTCGATGTGAGTGCCGGGGACTCGGTCTCTCTGCACTGCAGGGCGTTTGCTGATCCTGAACCTGAGATCTACTGGGTCACACCTTCAGGAGAGAAGATCTTGCCTCAGATGGTTTCCAAGAAGTATCACTTGCATCCTGAGGGAACGTTTGACATTTATGGCATCACAGAGAACGAGGCCGGGCAGTACACCTGCGTGGCCCACAATCTCATAGGTACGGACATGAGATCCATCTCGCTCGTAGTAAACGGGTACTACCCGCTGCCAGCAAATGAATCCCTGCACATCCAAGTCAAAGGGACTGAGCCACGTTCGGTGAGGATTTCTTGGGTGCCACCCAAGGGCAGTCTTGTGTCGAATATTAAGTGGTCAACCACATCCCAGCAGCGCTCCTTGCAGTTCACTGCCCATGTGTTGTCAGATGTAAAAATGTTCAACCTCACACACTTGCAGCCACTGACGCAGTACGAGGTGTGTGTGGAAATTACAGACTTGCAAAGTAGACATTTGAAAAACTGCATGAATGTCAGCACTCCTGAGGTTTCAATAGGAAAATCTGATGATGGTATCAATGACGGATTGGTAATCAGCATCACTGCGCTGCTCCTGATCGTGTCCGCGGTGGCCTGTTCATTCATTTGCATGTTGCGGAGGAGTGATCACCTTTACAGGAAATTACGGAATCAGCAGTCTGAGATATTACCCTCTCACATTAAACCAATCTGGGGGCCAAGGGCTAAAGCCGATGATTCCGAAACAGACTCCAAAAACTCCATCTGAGAGAAGATCAATGGTTTGGGATGCAGTTGACACTGGACTATGTGGCTCTCTCAATCTGATACTGACTCACACCACTGGATCATTTTCAAATGGATTCTGTGTGGTTTGTGGTCCAAGACATTTCTTGCTAAATCTGACATTGATTGCCAAAAGGCCACTAATTGTTTAAATGTCACACTTCACTGGGGAGCATGAAGAGAATCGTTATTTCATGCGGGATCAAAGAACAGCACATGAAAGGTTGGGCTTGACTATTTACACAGAGCGCAAAGCCTCAGTGGCCGAGTCTTTTTAATGTGGGCTTGTAGCAACACTACTTGTGCTGTGTCATTGGTAAAATAAACAATGTCAAGTTTATGATGGACTACGCTTTGTAGAATAGATCATAACAGGACACATGTACGACACTTTGTGATAAAATACATTTATACAGAAAATGACAACTTGTTTTCATTGTAAGTGTTTTACAATTGACTAATAACATTGTCAACTGAGAAGACATAAACGTAGAAGAAACAGAAGAGATGCTCGAGATGAAAAGAAAAATGTGAAGTCACAGTTACATTAAGTGTGTGTGAAGATACATCATTAAGTTTAAAAGCCTTTTAATGTGGCAAAAAACGTGTATTTTAACCAAAGTCTTTATTTCGGATAAAAATAACTTTTTTATATTTACAGAAATGCAGCAACAGAGGCTGACCCAAAAATAGGATGTGCCAGGGGAGTTAAAAATATGAGAAAATAGAGGAAAATGAGGAGGTGGAGTTTTTCAGTGTGAAGGTGGGGTTTGTGGGAGAAAAAATTCACAGAACTCATTGACTTTAAGTCACATTATCTTCTCTTTCATTAAAAATCCAATAGGAATTCCAACACTAAACTCCCAAAGGTGATGAATTGCTGTCACAGAACGAATGATGTGGAGGATTTATCAGACTTGCATGTTCATATATCACTGGGGGTTTTAGCACCCAACACAGGGGCTTTTAGAGTTGGGCCATTTGTCACCTACACAGGAGCTAAATTATGCGCCATTATAGCGGTAGGTACCGAATAGGTCAGCAGGAATGTGCTGCATCTGGTCTCTCTATTTCACAGTGAGCCTGGTGAGACGTGGAGGGCATTATGGACACAGCAACACCTGCAGTTCACTCTTAGGGGGCAAGCAATAAGTCAAAAAAAAAAAAATTAAGGTCAAGGAGAAGACACCCTACCTAAACTAAAACTACTGACCTCATGAGGAAGTCTTGACATGTGCCATAATATTTTTTTGTCATGTTAAGTACAAAAATGATTAAAACCATTTGTAGACATTTGTACTATATTATTAAGAATATAACATCATATTAGAAAGGTTTCAGATTGTATATATTGTCAAACCCCAATTAAAACTTTAACAAAAATGAAATATTAAACACTAAAAATTATGTAACAAAACGTTGCTAAGTAAAAAAAATACTAAAATGTCTGAACTCTATTTTAAAATATTTTAAACATTTTAAAATATATTAAAAATGTTTTAGACTCTACACATCATTTGTGTCAAACCCCAATTAAAAAGACAATTAACAAAATGTATTAAAAACTAATATAACATCAGTTCACTAGGTATGTTAATTAAAGTGGATCCGATTCACAATCATTTAAATAAATATCTGACATAATTCATACATTAAGTATACAAAAAGGGCACTTGTCGATGTTTGGAAGATGAGGCAAAATTATCATTATCAGTTTTTTTTTTTTTTTTTTTACCTGTGTCATGTAAGAACATCAACTCATTAAAGCTTATCATTAACTGTCCTCAAGTTGGATATTCCAACTTTCTGAGTTGAACTGAAAAGCAGCTGAATTAGTAAAGATGGATAAATGACTACGTGAAGTGACAGAGGGTCGTAGAGAGCGCCTGCTGCAGGATAAAATCAAAAGAGGGCAACATGAGACTCGTTCAATCAACCATAACTTTCATCAAGAACAAGGACACTAGAGACTAGCATTTGCCCCATCAAGAAAATCAATTCACTCTCCATTAATTTCTAACCACAGAATGTCGCAATTAATATAAGGTATATGACACACTGTGTGTGTACAGGAAGACGAATTACCTCTTAATTAAGTGATGTGCTCAGCAACTGAGAAAATGAGCAAATGGGCTAGTTCTTCAGGAACATTAGTTCAATTAATCTTGATTATCTCACCTATCACAGTGTTTAGGTCCTTCTTTCCATACGGTCATGCCATGATCATGCGACTGAAAATAACTTTATTAATTGGCTAATATGATGAACCTGATACATCAATTTCAAGCTCCACCTGGTTTGATTACTATGCATTTCCATTACAAGGTTTTTGTTATGGGTTTGTGTCATAGCATCAAGTTAACACTGACACCCAAAGACAATGAAAGTTAAAGCGAGAGTTCACCCAAAAATGAAAATTGTCATTATTTACTCACCTTGATGTCATTTCCAAACCTTTATGACACAAAATAAGATATTTGAAGAATATTGGTAATTAAACCATTTTTATGAACACTGACTTCCATTGTAAGGGGAGGGGGAAAAAAACCAGACATTTCTCAAAAAAAATTTCTCTGTTCCACAAATGCGTTAGATTCAGATTCAATCTTATTTATTTATTGACCTGCATCATCATTGCAGGTTTTTAAGCTGACTATCATTAAAAACGCTGAAGTATTTATTAGTTACAATGAAACATCAGTACTAAATAGACCAACAATTTAAAAAATGCATATGAATTCAATCATTTAGATATAATACATAATACATAAAATAAAACTAAAAAATACATATCCTAGAAATATTCTAGAAATTTTATATATACATTCTTAATTTATGAACACACACACACACACAATTTGAGGCATCTCAATATATCTAAAATACAACAAACAATAATATGCAATTATTTGATTATATTGTAGAATTTTCTAGAAATATTTTAGAAATTTTATATATACATTCTTAATTTATTAACTTAATTCTTAAATCACTCACACACACACACAAGCTGACGCACCCCAATATAGATCCTACAACAAACAATAATATGCAATTATTTGATTATATTCTAGAAATAATTTTATATATATATACATTCTTAATTTATGAACTTAATTCTTAAATCACACACACATGCACGCACGCACGCACGCACACACACAATTTGAGGCATCTTAACACAGACATTACAACAAACAATAATATGCAATTATTTGATTATATTCTAGAATATTCTAGAAATATTATATATATATATATATATATATATATATATATATATATATATATACTTAATTTATGAACTTAATTCTTAAATCACACACACAATTTGAGGCATCTCAGCATAGATATTACAACAAACAACAATATGCAATTATTTGTTTATACTCTAGAAATATTCTAGAAATGTTATGCTTTCTTAATTTATGAACTTAATACTTAAATCTCTCTCACACACACACAATTTGAGACATCTCAACTTAGATATTACAACAAACAATAATATGCAATTATTTGATTATTCTCTACAGAAATATTCTAGAAATATTATACATACATTCTTAATTTATGAACCTAATTCTTAAATCTCTCTCTCACACACACACACAATTTGAGGCATCTCAATATAGATACTACAATAAACAAAAATATGCAATTATTAGATTATAGTCTAGAAATATTCTAGAATATACATTCGTAATTTATGAACTTAATTCTTAAATCACACACACAAAATTTGAGGCATCGCAATATATATAGTACAGTACAACAAACAATAATATGCAATTGTTTGATGAATTAATTTAGTTATATTTCCATACATAAATAAGGAAATAAGTCTGCACATAGACATCAACCTTTGTACTGTTAAAGTCAGATTTAATTAGGAAGGATATTAAGACAGGACTGTGCCTCTTGGCAGGGCTGGAAACCCTGTGCTTAACGCTTCACTTTGATGGCACATTTTGTAATGAATAATTTACCTGGTTCTAATGACCCTGTAAGCCGACCCGTTCAAGCATCGCCATCGTTCTGAAAGAGGTGATTACAGCAATGAGCCAATGTGAGACGCCAAGATTAGAGAAAAAATCAGCATGGTTCAGAGGGAGGTTACACAGCTATTGTATTAGTATTCAACCAAGCTAACAAGTTTTCTTGGCTTTGACACTGAACAGATGTTTCATCTTTGTTTAATGACGATTGAAACACCTTTTTATATAAAAATTGAATTCAATTACAAATGACTGTATAGGCCGCGGATGTGATCGCAAGCCAGATTGTCAATCTGTGCAAGGATGAAATGAAAAAGACAGGCATGTTTGGACACGACAACACTACAGTAACCCAATAAAAACAATCAATTCACAGAGAAATCATCTCTAGGAGCCACAAACTGTCTATGACTAATTTGCTTGGTTTCATCAAAAACCAAAACCTGACAGCCAGAGCTCAAATGATGTGTTTAGTGAATTATCAATACCTTCCTTATTGACTCGATTCGCCCGGTGGATCCCATTTACAGTTCATGTTACCGCATATAAAGAGACACATTCCATGACAATAAATATTGGGATAATATGTGACCAAAACATATCCATTGTCCTTTCACTCAATGGCTTCACAATTTATGTAGTCACTGACTGAATCATTGACAGCTGCAGGCAAGAGCCGATGTGATAAATCTTTAACATTAAAATGTCAATTTATGTCAAGACTGATTAACAATGATTAGCTGTGTCATATCAGCTTCTTCCAAACAGATGGTGGTGTTTTTACCATCACTTAAAGCTGCATTTGAGGGTGGACTTATAATTTTGAAAATGTTATTATAATTATAATGTATACGCTTCAGAGATAAATGAATAAGACCATTCGACTGAAAATACAAAATTATTAAAGTGCATTTCAGTGCATTTACAGCATATGGTGCATTCGTGTCCAACTGGAAAGTTGGTATTTATAAGTTGAGAAGTCATAATTTCGACATCAGATGCATTAAAGTCACTTTGGTTGGAGATGGTGATGTAGTACCATTATTTTTACAAAATTCTGAAAATTAAATGAGCATCAGGTGCTTTGGCGTTCATTTTTTATTCAATTTATGAAGGTAAACGGAATCATATGGTATTATTTTTGTATTCTTTCTAGTGTTATTTGTATACTATTATAGTTTTATTACTATTTTGATTTAGCTTTTATTACTGTATTTCAGTTGTCATTTTAATTTTTTAGTCATTTTGTTTTGTGCTTTTGTCATTTTTACTTGTATTTGTTTTGTGTCACCATTTATTTATTTATTTAGTAATTTCGTTTTGTGCTTTTGTCATTTTTACAAATACTTATTTACATCACCATTTATTTATTTAAATTTTATTTTATGTTTAAGTTTTCTTTATTTCCAGTTATTAATTTTAGTGCTTCAACTTAAAATTATTTTAAATTTAGTTTATTTTTTAGTAATTTTGTGTTGTGATTTTGGTATTTTTTATTTGTTTTTTAATATCACCATTTATTTATTTATTTTATTTTATTTATTTTTTTGGTTTTCTTTATTTCCAGTTATTATTTTTAGTGCTTCAACTTAAACTCATTTCAGTTACAACAACACTGCTAATTTTCATTTAAGTTTTTCACTAATAATTTATTTCAGCTTTATTTATATTAAAAAAAGCTTGTTTTATTTGAAGCCTGCAATACTATCAATTTTTTGTACATGCTAGTTTTACATTAAATGACAGAAAATCCTTAATTTAAGTGAATTTACCGTAAACTGAAACAATGAATAATCTTGTAAATATAACTTGAATGCACCAGCTTTGTTACAGCAAACTTCCAGTTGTTTTAGATTTCTTTTAAATACAACATTTTTGCTCTCCTGTTTCCCACATATCCTTTTCAATGTGCAGAAAGAAAAAAAAAATTACATTATTTTCTTTTTTTTTGATGTCCTTCAGAAACTAAAAGGAGAACAAAACGAAGGCTGATATTTATGCGCCGTATAGCCATTTAAATTATTGATGACATTTTAAGGGTCTGAAAAGTAAAGGCTTTAAACAGGAAGACTAAACAAACAATGGCCAATGGACATAGTTTAAATATTTCATGCTGGAATATAAAACGACTATTATTCTGCAGTGCTGTTAGCCAAACTCACCGTGTTTCAGTGATAGGATCCACCGCCTGACTCTAATCCTGTAACTAAAGACCATTAGCCTTGACAACAGACACCAGAAATAGACATACGCAAAGCATGTCGCCCAAATTCAATTCAGCCGAGCAAAATAAACTTCAGAATGCAAACGACTCATATCTGCCAAGGTATCATAGTCATAATACAGATCTGCTTCATGCACCCCTTCACATAATAAAACTATACATCACTCCACTTCCCAATAAAAACAAGCTCACACTTCATTTTATGTGCGCTCATATTTCAGAGCCGCTCCAATATATGAACAGATCTACTCTACTTAAAGAGGAAATGCTGTATGATTTAATGTGGGCAGACTGTTGCACTTTCATTTGGACGAGGAGGGCTGCTGTTACTGGCCTGATGAAAAAGGCCAACGATTACATGGTGCAGCTACATTTTGAGTATGAGGTATGTATTGGTATGAGGTACAAGTCAAAGCAAGAAAACTGACCGCATATTCTTTAAAAAAACTAATATGACAGTATCATGGAACAGTGATGGTTTATCAGCAGTAATACCATTGCATATCATGGTCGCAAATCTTTCATTGGACAAACTTTTGTGTGTGTAAAGCACTAGTGAAAATACTTCTATTTTGCATTTTTAAAATGCAAAACAGATGCATTAATAATAATAATAATAATAAACAACTTAATAAATATATTTAATATGTGAATATTCAAATTATTGTGTCATTAATTAATCAGTATGTGTTTTTATATTAATTTCTTTTACAAATGCAAATTGATTTCTTTCGAAACATGCAAAACAGAAGTATTATTACAACAACAATGATAAAATAATAAAATAAAATGATGTTGATGTGAATATATGATAATCAATTACATTTTTGCAAATCATGTGTAATTAAAAAATTGTTAAATTTAAACATTTAAAAAACGCAAGGCGGGAGAAATAATAATAATAATAATAATAATATATGACTGATATTTGATTGATTGAAGGTCACTAACCATAATATTTGCTATAACATTTTCTATTTCGAATTTCTTTTGCAAAATATGTGTACAGAAAAGAAATCAATTCGGAAAATGCAAAACAGAAGCATTATTACTGAACTGAATTGAATTTTATTTTTTTCTGAAACCCAAACTGACTTTTGTAACATGTATTTGTAACATGTATTTATGTGTTTATATACTGGCCTTCAGAAGGCATAAATAAGATATCCTGAGGTGTTATCCTGTTTTTCTTGGGTTCACTTTGCCAACAAATCCCCACCAATCACAACACACAAGGCCAGGACAGTGTCAGGAGAGATTTGCAGGATAAAGTCAGTCTCTTTAGTCTTTACGGCATCTAAAGTCACCTGGGGCTAGGATGTTCCCAGAGCTGTAAGCCTGAACCCAGACAAAGATCAACTTCAAAAGGAAAATCTCTATTAAAACTACACTAGGCAAGAAACTAGGAACTCAAGTCTGTGAAGCTGAAGTTCCCAATGAATGTTTCAGATTTGACAAGTGTTCAGAGCACAGACATACTGAGAACACGCAGACGTTACACAAGTGAACTCAAGCCAGCTCCCAATCTGGGCATAAATCTGGGCATTAATATTACAATATGATTTGAGCAAATTAATTATTGATGGAAATATAAACGGTGTCTACAAGCGCAAACTGTTCTACCCTCTTTTTCTTCAGCAGTTTATGGTGAGTCAAGATGGCTTTGCTCGTAACAATGTCACTGCAGGGAGTGGAGGACATTACTATGTTTTTAATATGAGAAACTAGGGAGCACATTTATAGATACATTAACATAATACATGCACCATCCACATTTTCTGAAATCAACCCATAAGGCATTATGGGACGATGTCCCATTACCAAGAGCCATTTGCCTATTAACACAAAAAACTGAATTATACTAATAAGATGTTAAAGGTGTTGACAATTATAGCTGTCAAGGTGACCTCCATAAGTGTGTTTCCAGGGAAATTTACTGTGTTGAACTGACACTTTGGTAAAGTCCCAATGAAATCAAAATTGAAGTTTTAGGGTTTTTTTTAGTATGAATATGTTAGCCATAAGATTATCTATATGCTAGCATGCTCCAAAACAATGCCAAAATTCACATTTAGAAGATATAGCCTAAGCATTCCAAACTTACAGTCTCTAACTTCCCAATATGGATCAACGATTTTGATGACATCACCATGCACTTCAGCTTCTCATCAAACTTTCTGTCCAATCAAATGCTCTCTAGAATCCAAAGCGTCCTGCCCCCTGCACTATAAATAGATGCTGAAGCTGTGGCTGAAAGCAGTCACTTGTTCACAGAATTAGTATATTCTGCATGGTGAATGGGACGTAGTGCACTATATAGAGGATAGGGAACAATTCAGACAGTGTAAATGTCTGAATGCTTTCCATTGGGGTGAAAGAAGTCTGGTTTTGCGTTGTGTAACGCGAACCGCCACAGCGCGCACAGTCCAGAGACAACATAGAGTGGTTCATTGAATTCTACATATGGATGAGAAATGTTTTTTTTTTTTTAATTTAACCTTAACCTTAATTTAACCAAAAAAGACTCTCTGAGATTAAAAATCTCTTTCACAGGAGTGTCCTGGCCAAAATGGGCAGCAATACAATCAGTTTCATCTCAAATTTACAAAACAAACTAAGGGCACTTAAAACAATTACATGTCATGGAGTCATCTTCCATTTGCCGAATAACTGTTTTAAAATGATCCAAAGACAGCAAGTTTTGTAATTTCAATTTCGATTGAAGATTCCAGTCAGATGGAGCTGCATACATAAAGGCCTTCTTACCCAGTTCACTTCGAACAAAAGAGAGTATAACAATTCTGAGAACGAAGGAAATATTCCTCAACATTTTTTCGTTGTATAAGACAACATAGATATGAAGGCAACATTCCCAAGATGGCTTTATAAATGATTAAATACCAGTGCACTTTTCTTCTAATAGACAAGGAAGGCCAAACTACTCTGTTATACAAAGTACTATTATGAGTTGAAGGTTTACAATCTGATATAAATCTTAGAGCTCCATGATAAACAGCATCTAAAGAAGAAAAAAGCTATGATGGTGCGAATTGATACACTACGTCAACAAAATCAAGTACAGATAAAAAAGTAGCAGAAACTAATTTCTTTCTTGCATTAAATGGAAAAACAAAATTTGTTCCTAAAATAAAACCCAAGCTTAATTTTCAATATTATCTTCAGCTTCAACAATGATGCCAAGATATTTGTACTCTTTTACTAATTCAATCACAGTACCTTGTAAGGTCTGAAGAGAAATTAAATGATTTTCAAATTTCTTTGAACTTGAAAATAACATATATTTGGTTTTATCAGCATTCAAAACAAGTTTTAAATTGTAACACCGTGACTGAATGACATCGAAAGCTGACTGAAGCTTATATAGCTCTTGCTGTCCAGAAGCACTATAATACATAACAGAATCGTCAGTATAAAAATCAAAATTGGCATCCTGAATGTCACAAACAATACTGTTTATATAAATGGTAAATAAAAGTGGCCCCAGCACAGATCCTTGGGGAACACCTTTGGCAATCTCCAATGATTCAGATAGTTTACTTTCAGCCTGTACACATTGAGTTCTTCCACTTAAATAATTTTTTTTAACCAAGGAATAACATGACTTGATAAACCAACACTCTTCAATCTATGCAGCAATATTTCATGATCAACTGTGTCAAAATCTTTTGATAAATCAATAAAAAAGGGAAGCAAAAAAATCACCATTATCAATCGATCCCACGATATCATTTAAAATGTTCAAAACAGCTGTTATAGTACTATGTTTTTTACAAAACCCAGATTGATTAATAGACAACACTTTGTTCGCATTCAGATAACATGTGAGCTGTTCACTAATAAGGCTTTCTAAAATTTCTACTACTTTTACTACTTTTTACTACTACTTAAAGGCTACTTTACCCTGTTTAGCAAATATGGCCCTAACTTCGGTGGACTTAAACTTGAAAAATGGTGTGTATTGACATCTTTCCGAGGTTGAAATAAAATACGTTCTGATGTTCATTCATGTTAATTTCATGCTTTAAGTAAATATGAAAAGACGATCGGTTCACGTGTGCCGCTTGAACTGAGGTGCTACAGCAATCTGTCACAATACATTAAAGAGCCACAAAACAGTATTTATTGTTTGAATTTCTTAAAAATATATGACAAAATTTGAAAGCTGAGACTTTGTTTCATACCAGAAGTAACCTGCTCTATCTTGTCTGTCGATGTGCTGTCAGTTTCCTCTTTGCTCCGCAATGTATTTTTCACTACATGAGAACATGGTGTGTAGCGTGAGAGTGGCATGGCTTGTCGGAGATAGCAACACTAACCAAGGGAAGGCGGGTTTTTGCGAAGGGTCAATTGGCTATTTTAATAAGGGGGTGGGGCTGCTCGATATGTCCTGCCCTGTCTTTCTGTTTCAGTTGGAATTATGTCAACACATAGAATAAAGCTGTACATTTCAAGGCACTTCAGTGAATCTTTAAGCCTCATCTTTAAACAGTACTGACCAATCCTAACTTAGCTGTTGTCGCCCTCTATTTCATTTTTGGAATTGCACTTCTGAATTTTTTTTCATTTCAAATCCATGGGGTATGTGCTCAGATAGTTTTAAATATTACTTAATTTAAAATATCCAAAGTGTTGTTGCCGAGTCACTTATAGTGATAATAAGAGGATTAAAAAAAACAAAACAATATTTTGACCTGTAATCATTTTCAAACCATGTTTCTCATTTCAGCTGACTGTGTTAAGTGTTTGCCTCACAGTCTCCAGTTTTAATTAAGGAACTACAAAATTTAACAGCTTCTTTCAAGAAAAACGGCACACAAAAGTGCTTTGCAATGTCACAATTCATTCAAGGCCTCATAAGAGTAATGTCAGATCAAATCCAGCAACTTTATGAGCACATTTTACATATATAGTAAATCACGCTGTTCACGGAAATCTCTAGTTCATTCCTATGGGATGTTCTGCAAAGCTTGTCTGTGTTAGCAAGAGAAACCAAGCAAGGCTTAGCAAAAGTTCAATTGGTTATCAGTGTTATAAACTGCAGTTCTGTCTACGTTTCAATCTCGTAATGTTGAAGAAAAAGTCATAATTGTACAAGTCTCAGAATTGTGAGGGAAAAGTCAGAATTGTGAGATAAAAAGTTGTAATTAACTTTTTTTTTTAATATTGAGGATTAAACAGGCTTCCATAGTAAAGAGATTTTAACATGCATGGTGTAAAAAATACATTAAATGACAGAAGTGTGTATTCATATTCTATCTCTTACCTGTCAAACACTTATTTTTTGTTTTTGTTTGTTCTTAAAACTGTATGTTTTGATTAATGCTTTAAACACTGTGTAAAAATTTTTGAAAGGCAAGGCTTCATCCTTGGTTTCTTATATTTCCAGGTGAAAATGGAATATTCATAAAACAAAATACTTCCAACATCCATCAGGAATTGACTGGATCTTGAAAAGTGTGTTACATATCAGAATGGAGCCACACTTGAATGCTAAAACATTGCTAGCTGGGTATTGGTTAACATATTCGGAAAGATGCCGAGCAAGTTATGACATCTTGACTGATGAAACATTAACAATAAGAACAGAAACATGCATTAAGAAAGGAAATTGGGCCATTTTTGACTCGTCAACATGTTTTTTAAATCAATAGGCATCATGGACCTTTGCCTTTCATGTCATTAATCAAATATGACTTCAAACAGAATATTTTAGATATTAAAAGGAGCCACAAGCCTAAAGTTAGGCATGTGCTATATGAACATCCTGAAAGGACTATTTTGGATTAAAACTTAGAAATTCCGCAAAGCTTTTATTCGAGTCTCCATCAGACGCCCACAAAATCTCTCGTGCACATGCACGATTGCTTCCACGGGTAGCCCACTTGTTCTATATAGATATTTCTGTACCTCCCTATACAGCACCTCTGAACTGGACTTCCTCTCCTGCACAAATCCCTCATAAGCATAAGAAGAACACACTTATCTACCTCTCTCAGACCTGTACTTACATTTGAACATGAAATGAAAAGAAATGTGACTGAGGCAACAGAAAAGCACTTATCTCCCAGAAAACAAGACACGGTGTGGACAGGAACCCTTGAATGTAAACAGCCTTATAAGAGACATTTTTGAATGGAGACAGCGGTGGAGTTTATTTAAATGAATGCAAATGCAGCACTCCTGATTAATTGGTTGACTGATGGGTATTTGCAGTAGAAGGTCTCAGCAGTCAGCTGACAAATAAAGCACTTTACATTCTCATTTCATTTAAGGTTTGAGGTCAACTGTTAAAAAAAAACATCCCAGGATAAGTACCAGTTAAACTAGGGCTGCAACAACTAAACAGGAAAAAACGCTAATGAAAATAATAAACACCGAATTTCATTATCGAGTCATGTGTGCACATAGTGCATGAATAAAAACTCAGTACATATTTTATTAACAAAACACTTGTGAAAATTAATGGAGAAGACAGAGCCGCTGTGAGTAAAGTGCCCGACCCAAGTTTTCCATAACAAGGTTTTCTATTAAGTAGGGCCCTATGATTTCCGCGATTCGGAAAACACGGACGGAATCGCGGAATCCAGTCATAAAAACGGAATTAACTGTATAATGCGGAATTTCATGGAATTTGTCAAAGTTTGGATGAATTAATCAAAAGTAGGTCATTACACTTAAAGGGATAGTTCACCCAAAAATGAAAATTCTGTCATCATTTACTCACCCTCAAGTAGTTCCAAACCTGTATGAATTTCTTTGTTCTGCCAAACACAAAGGAAGATATTTTGAAGAAAGTTTGTAACCAGGCTCTTTTGGGGCACTATTGACTTCCATAGTAGGAAAAAAAATACTATGGAAGTCAATGGTGCCCCAGAACTGCTCTGTTTCCCACATTCTTCAGAATATCTTCCTTTGTGTTCGGCAGAACAAAGACATTCATACAGGTTTGGAACTACTTGAGGGTGAGTAAATGATGAAAGAATTTTCATTTTTGGGTGAACTATCCCTTTAAATCTAATCGCAATATGGACTAGTATCTGTAGATTAGTGAATCGTTCATGTTATGCGTGTCTCTGTGTGAATAAATGGCGCAGTTTCGTTTACTACACACATATAGAAGTCTTGTCACATATTGATTTCAGCGTCTGCCGTGAACAACATCTCCACAACTGCTTTGATAGTTACTTCATGAGCGTTACCTGTCAAAATAAAAGTTTGGTTCAAATTGAAGACATATTAGGCTACTACTGTTTAGTAGAAAGTACGTAATACTAAAAGTTTGTTTAGTTTTCATTTGATTAAAAGATAAATTAAATAAATATTTTATGCCTTCATTTAATAAACAAACTTAAATACAAAACAGAATTTCTGAGGAAAAAAAAGGGCTATCGTAAAAATAAACTTTAATAATTTTTTTTTTATGCACTAAAATAATTAGACATGCTTAAACAGAATTTAGTAACAATAAATCAGAAGGTGAGAAAAAATAAAACATTTCATAGGGCTCTAAACATATAATTTTTGTTAAACCTTTAATAAATTGATGTTAAATTGTGTATGTGTCATAATTTTAATCAATTATCAGAATTTGGGGGAAAAAAGGGATTTCATAGGGCCCTAATTAAGCGTTTCAAACAAACCCATGCCTAAAGTCCTATACCTGTTAGCATAAGCTCTATTTGAACGGGACTAGTTAGAGAAATTTGTGTTTCACAGATGTACTTTGCAATTTTAACCCCGTCCAAATCTGCCACGACTGTGTTTTTCTCACACAATCTCTGCAATAATTCCAAAGCAAATTACCTGCTGTTTTTCGGCATCATGGACCTTTGACTTTCTTGTCATTAATCAAATTTGACTTCAAACAGAATGTTTTAGATATTAAAAGGAGCCACAAACCTAAAGTTAGGCATGTGCTATATGAACATCCTGAAAGTATGGACATCCATAGTAAAGATACATGTATGGTAATTTGAAAATCATTCAAAAGAAATGACAATTGTTGTTTTATAATGTCAATTATTATATATTATATTAGTTTGTATTTATACCTGTTTTGCACATATCTGTATTGGAAGATAAATAAACATGTTGACAGAAATGCACTTGCAATGCTAGTCCCACAGACTTCCACTGTAAATGCATTACCATCAACACTTTTTTTTTTTGTTTTACTCCAGAAAAACAGTACATCTGTCCTACTACAAGTCCTTAGTACTACAATGCAGCTACATGTCAACCAAGGGCTATAAACCTGTGTACATCATTTATTAAAGACTTCATAAATGTGGCATGAAAGCCTCATGATTTATTTGCAAACAAATGTTGCGCTTCATAAAAAGGATGTTTTTATTTTGCTTCATCTTTCGGTCATTGGTGACAGCAATAGGTATTAACAAAACACATGACGAGTGACACGACTCATCGTTGTGTTTAAGTCCTACACTGATACTCTCTGGCTGGTGTCAGTGCCTCCAGACTGTGGCTGTTCTTTCAGACCGCTGAAAGATGTTTCACCTGCTTTGCTCCCTGTCCGATTTCTAGAGCCTTCCGTCTGGCGCTTATCTCTCCCCTGCCACGCTCAGTCATTTTCTGTCAATCCTTTCATCCATCTTCTAGTGCTCCCTGCATCCCGGCAGCTGTGCTGAGAACATGGCACACAGCCCGACACCGAGCGTCAGCGCGCTGCTGCTTCAGAGATACTCGGGTCCTGTACTGCAATCCTCCCCACCCCTCGCATTACTGCTTTCTCCTCAAGAGAGAGGTGATATATGGATATAAAGCAGAGACAGGAGGCTTTTTTTGCAAGAGAAGAGGGCAGAATTGACACATAGGATATAAACTGGTGTGAAATAATGGTTTAAAGATGAGTCAAAAGATTATAGGTTCAAAAGCAACCTCTGGGCAAGACTTTACTGACAACATGAACATCAAATTCGAACTTATTTACTTAAAAAAAAATAAATAAATCTTGGTCTTATTGCTAGTGCATTTTATCACAAATAAAATAAATGTTTGTATTCGCAATCTTTTATCAAAATGTAAAAACTTTCTCCATCTATATGAAACTGTTGTTTCAGCTAAACTAAAACTATTAAAAATTGTTTTCTGTAATTGAAATAAATCTGAAATTAATTAAAATGCAAATATTAGATGAATAACCTAAATTTCAAAAACTCAAATGAAAATTAGAAATGTTGCTTTGGGAACAAACTTAAATAAGTTTATGTTGAAATACTGAATTTACTAAAACTAAAATTTAAAAAATGACAAAAAAATACATTAATAGATAAATAGACAAACAAAAATGTGAATTTCTAGCCCATTTTTAAATATCCAAAGATTTTATATCTGAATATACATACATACATACATATACACACACACATATATATATACATATATATATACATATATATACATATATATATACATATACATATACATATACATATATATATATATACACACACACACACACATACACACACACATACATATATATATATATATATATATATATATTATTTTTTTTTTTTCTTCAGATACATGCAGGAATTGACATTCTTGCTAAGATTAATAAGCAAGATAATTATTTTAATACAATGGTCAATAACTAATTAAAGGGGTGCCTCTGTTTTTTATTTTGTACTGTTCTCTGAAGTCCACTTTTATAATGTTATCAGGATTTTTACATCAAAAAACATTTAGAACAAGCTATTTTCCGTCCTGTTTTTAACCCCCCTCATCAGAACGCTCTGTCTGAATAGGCGTGACGGATTGTAGACTCGGAAGTAAACGGCCACTGGTATTATTGGCTAACAACACATATGAAACGATCTGTAAGAAGAGACAAAGCAATAGTGACCACGTAATATAAACAGTTACTCACACTTGTGTGGCGCAACCTTATTGCTGGATCCAATACAGTATAGACAGCACAGCATTGTCTGTAAGTTTCAATCTTTTTGAAAATCCCATGTCAAACTGTACCTTGTTTGTAAACGAATCTGTGGTAAAATGAAGTGAACAAAGGATCAAGTTCTTACTGACGCGGTCTGGATCTTTAAAAATAAAGTTCATCTACTCTTTCCTAACGTTGGGATCAGAAGGAAGGCAATGCAAAAACTGTTTTTCCACAGCTTAGCACTGCACAGCTTCTTGCGGTCTTCAGAGCCATCTTTATTGTTTGGTTTCTGTGTAGACCTGCACATTTGCCACTCTCGTTAACACTACATGCGCAAATTGGTGGGCGGGGCTAATATCAGTCATTAAAGGGGTCATGAACTGAGAAACCAAAATTCCCTTGATCTTTTGACATAAGAGGTCATTGTACTATAAAAACATCTTGTAAGTTTCAGAATTCAAAACTTGTCCGTTAGTCTAAAAACAGCTTATGTTGAAGCCAATCTGCCAAAATGACTTGTGGCTTGTGGAATGTAAGACTCTATGGCATCACAACATATATATTTTTAGATTTTAAATTAGCTGAAGATTTATTTACATTTAACAGTGTTACTAAGATTTTAGTGAGCATTAGATGATAGCAAAGGTGACCTAAATATAAAAATAGGGGAAATGAGCATGAACTGAAATGAATTAAATATCCAATACTGACTGATACCAATAATATCTCTAATAACTCTGTGCATCACTAATGAAACAGGTTGCTTGCACTAGTGAAATAAACAGCTTGTAAGCTGACTTTAAGTGTGTTTTCACAACTGTTGCAAACCAAAGTATATCTGACATCCACAGGTAAGTTCTAACTTTTTCAGCTCTTGATTTTTCAGTGAAGCATGTCTGATTATCTGGCATATGGTTTATGTGGGCACCATTTTGGTATGGAACTGGAATGACAGCAAACCTCTTGTGAAAATGCATGCCAATTGATAACATATAAAGCTTTTCTAAAAGCATTTTCCACAGGGCATTGTTAAGTTCTACCAGTAAAACTGAAGAAACACATGAATAAAGCACTGAAAAATTAATCAAAGAATTCAGTGCATTGCGCATGTTAATATCACATTCCCTTGAACAAATTCCTTGATGTTTTCCACTGAGAGCATCTTTTAGTTGAGTCATGCTAGTTCTTAGCGTTTTTGACATCAGCGCTTAGTCATGCATATCACACAATGTTGAACTGTGACTACCGGCGTACCGATTCATGACGGCCCTTCAAAGGAAAACTAAAATCACCGTGTGTGACGCTGTGTGTGTGTGTGTGTGTGTGTAGCTGTGTTTTCAATGCACCTCTCAAGGGATCCTCAGATGTTAGTGCTAAATTATGCTCTTCTGGTACTTGACAGCATTTTAAATTCCAACAAAGCAAAGAACTTTAAAGCCAAGTCAGTAGGATGCATTAAAAGTACACTTGTACATCATCAAAAGCAAAAACTACAAATCACTGCAAATTACATTCCATCTAAACTATGCAGACTTCATCCACGAAATATGTACAACAATAATAAACACCTACTTTGAACTAGTTCAGTTTTTAATGCACCTCTGCTTAACTAAATCTGCTGTGGCCTGATTACTGCATTCATACTCAAATCCATTCTATAATCTTTTCATTTAGCAGTGCTAATATTGTGCGTTCAACACTTTTGAGCACACTATTTGAAAAGCTGGAGCCTTGCAAACTTGAGATAATTATGTACACATTAGGTCTATAGTCAGCAGTTTGGGACATCAGTATCAGCGGAAGATCATGTGTGGCTTCACAATTTTCAACAGACTATATTAAAACAAGATTAAACTTAAAAAAAAAAAAAAAAGCAGCACCTTTTGCAGAAAAGAGATGTCATTTATTTTAATCTAGGTGTGCATTTTTTCCCTTCTTTAATTCTCAGTATACTGGACTACTAGAATGTATTTTCTTCATATAAAAAAAAAATTAAAATCTACTGAAAATTGTTATTGCCAAGAGGGGGAGAAATAGCTCATTAAACACACATTGTTATTATTATATTAGGCAAGTTGTCACAACAGAACTTACCACTAAATAGCTTATAACTGAGTTTTCAGAAAAGCTGAAATAGTAAAATAATTATAAAAAACAGATGAAAATATTGTTTTTGTCAACCAATATTGTAATGAATAATTTCTATATCTTCATACAAATAAAAATGTATGAAAACTTGCCCCAGCCTTACACTTGTCCTGAGAACACAGTTCAATCGAAATGCTGTAATTTTATTGCACAGTTAACCCTTACTTTAATGTACATCAATGTGTTTTTCCAACAGCTTAACTGATTTGCATTGAGACACGTGAATAATTAGCATAGCCTTGCGTTAGCATACTAAGGTTGTGGCAATAGATGTTAGTATCGTGTATCGACGATAGTCAGATATATCGTCTGTGATTGATGCCTTTGAAGACGTTTATTATTATTAGGCTAGTATTATCTAATTCAAATTAGGGCTTACTTTATCCTATCATATTTAATTTTACCCATTTTTACAGTGTTACACGTTATAACCAATCACACACAATTCTATTTATTTCTATTCTAGTTTTGTTGTTGAGTGCGCGTTTGCTGCTCTCTCACGAACTCTCTCGTTATAAACCACGAAGAGCAGATGTACTCTACCAGTCAAAAGTTTTTGAACAGTAAGATTTGTAATGTTTTTAAAGAAGTCTCTTGTGCTCACCAAGCCTGCATTTATTTGATCTGAAGTAGAGAAAAAAAAACAGTAAAATTTTGAAATATTTTTACTAAATTAAAATAATTAAATTAACTAATTAAAAGAACTATTTTCTATTTGAATATTTTAAAATGTAATTTATTCCTGTAATGGAAAAGCTGAATTTTTATTACCCCAGTCACATGATCCTTCAGAAATCATTCTAATATTCTGATTTGCTGCACAAAAACATTTATTATTATTATTATTATTATATCGTTAAAAACAGCTGAGTAGAATTTTTTTCAGGTTTCTTTGATGAATAGAAAGTTCAGAAGAACAGCATTTATCTGAAATAGAAATCTTTTGTAACATTATAAATGTCTTTATCATCACTTTTGATCAATTTAAAGTATCCTTGCTAAATAAAAGTATTAAAGGGATAGTTCATCCAAAAATGAAAATTCTGTCATCACCCTCATGTCGTTCCAAACCCATAAGACCTCACTTCATCTTCGGAACACAAATTAAGATATTTTTGATGAACTCTGAGAGCTCTCTGACCCTCCCATAGACAGCAATGTAATTACCACGATCAAGGTCTAGAAATGTAGCAAGGACATCGGTAAAATAATCCTTGTGACATCAGGGGTTCAACCGTAATTTTACGAAGCTACGCGATTACTTTTTGTGCGCAAAGAAAAAAAAGACTTTATTCAGCAATTTGTCTTTGGCTGCTGTTTGAATAACTGAGGAAATGTAAGCATTATAAGTAGTAACTTACAATGTTTTATTAAATTGTGATCATGTTAAATACAAATTCAGTCATATTAAAAACATCCATATGCTACTTGACTAAAAAGATATGTGTAGTTAATAGATTACACTAATATTTAATGGGCAGGACAGGAGTTTCTGGTTCACAGCTTGCGTTACACTATGAAGGGAGAGTAAATGTTTAAATAAGTATTAATTTATGTGTTTCTGAGCAAGATGAGAAAATCTGGAGACTTGTTTTTGTTTAATGTTCACCAAAACAGTGACATTTAGCATGCTGACATGTGCTGTAGATTGCTAAAGGTTAACTGTAAGTGATTCAGTATAGCGTTAATTGGATGATGTCTAATTTTAATGCATTTTACTCAATTCGGTTAGGTTTCTGCCACACGAAATATGAGTAATATTTAAAGTTCAGAAGTTTATGAGATCCAAAGTAGAGCGCTAAATGCTAATTAAGTCCTAATGCACATATCTGTTCATTATAATCGTGTTTAATTGCGAATATGCTTTTTCATATAAACCACATGGTTTCCAACCCCAGACAAGGACGCAATGTACTATTTACGAACATCTATACCGCCTAATCCGACTGTGCGGCAAGATCTCCCCGTCCTATTAGATATCCTGCTCTCAGTTCATTCCTTCTCATTCCCAGAGCCGTCCATCCTCCGGAGCTGCAGTTAAGATGATGAAAAGCAGAAAGGAAAATGAAGTCACTGTAATGAAAGACAAACAAAAGATTTCTGCAGAGAACAACGATGTGGCCCAGGCCCGATTGGAAGAAAACAGAGAGGAGAAGCTGTAGTTAAACTCACTCTCTCTCCCTGGAGAAACAAAGAGGAACTTCAATTAACCCCTGTGAGGGTCCTTTACTGGTACTGCTTCAAGTGCACCTCGTCCCCTCGGCCATTAATTAAACACAACCATTGCTAGAGTACCAATAAAATTGGTCTCAGTTCAGCAGCGAGGGGCAACTTCAACAGCACATCCTGAGAAACTGCGCAGGAAAGTCATATAAAAACATCACCTGCTGTTTCGCTAGAATGAACACTTGACTGATTTTAAATGATTCAAAATTTCTAAAAGTTTTTATTCCAAAGAACAAAGGAACATTTCTGAACACACTGGGTCTTCTGGAACGAGACATTCATTAACAGTAACCTGGAAGAGAGTGTGATTCTCTGTGAGTCATACTTAAAATAAAAAAGTAAAAATAAAATAAAAAATTCTCTCTCTCTCTCTCTATATATATATACACACATACACACACACTGCTGTTCATTGGTCTGAGCCACTTTTAAATGTACTTTAAAATATAATTTATTTCTGTAATGCAGCGCTGAATTTTTATCAGCCATCACTCCAGTGTCACATGATCCTTCAGAAATCATCCTAATATGTTGATTTATTATCAGTGTTGAAACGGTTGTGCTGCTTAATATTTTTTTGAAACCTGTGATATTTTTTTCTTTGATTCTTTGATGAATAAAAAGTCTTTACTATCACTTTTTATCCATTTAACACATCTTTGCTGAATAAAAGTATTAATTTCTTTAAAAAAAAAAGAAAGAAAAAATGTACTGACACCAAACTTTTGAATAGTAGTTACACAATTTCTGTTTTGAAAAAACACTGTTCTTTTTGACATTTTTTTTTTCAAAGAATCCTGAAAAAAGTATCACAGGTGGCAAAAAATATTAAGCATCCAAGATTGATTATAAATCAGCATATTAGAATGATTTCTTATGATGAGCATAAGAAACCTCTTATAAACCTATATATATAAATTAGGCCTGATTATTATAAGTGGTTGTCCACATACTGTTGGCCATTGTTTATGAGTTTGAGAGAGAATGATAAAACTTGTACATCTTTGCATTCAAGCGTGTATTGTTCTATTGTTAATTGTTAGATTCCATCTGTTCTACTGCAGCTCGTATGCCAGCTTTGTATTTTTAAATAGAAAATAAACACTGCATTAAACGTTCCCAGATCGCCTACATTCCTGAAAACTTTGAAGAACATATACAAAATAATTCAGCACTGTGATTTCAAACAGACTGACTCAGGTGCTGTTTCATATTCACATTCACAGAAAGAAATGTCAAGTCAAGTTGTCAAGTTGAGCTTTATTGTCATTCCGCTACATGTGGGGACATACAGTGGAACGAAATGTTGTGCCTCACAGGACCACGGTGCTACATAAATACAGACATACAACAATGAAGTAAAACACTATAAACCTATACACAACTAACCTACTGATTGATTTTGACTAAATATACTATGTATACCCTATACAAACTAAAGATAAAATATAAAAAATAAGAATAAGAAATACAAACTATACGAATGCTTCACATAAATACTGTACATGTGCAGAGAG
>JAFVLL020033602.1:0-21707 GCA_021397915.2 Tor tambroides | reverse complement strand
TTGCACAATTTCATGTACAGTATGTATGTAAAGTTTTTGTACAGTCTCAGTTTGTGTATGTGTATAGTAGTTATAGCATTTATAGTATATGTATAGTCAGACGGTTAACTGTTGTATAGCTTTATTATTTTCCTTATACTTGCGATGTTTATGTATGTTTAACTGGTATGTAGCACCGTGGTCCTGCGAGACACGACATTTCGTTCCACTATATGTCCACACATGTAGCGGAATGACAATAAAGCTCAACTTGAACTTGAACTTGATTATTCAAAAAGTTTAAATGGTCCCAAAAGACACACTTGTACTCTTCGTGGTCAAAAATGGCTACATTGGAAACTAATGGGAAACAAATGTCTTCTAGTGGAAACGTTTGGTACTGCTCCCAAACAAAATCTTGCTGGAAGCTATTTTTTTTTTAAATATCAACCCAAATTTGGAACACAACTTGTTGAAATAGCTGCTATAGTTTCAAGGATGTTCTGAAGGGTAGCTAGAATGTTACTAGGGTTTTGAGTGGTCGGTAGGTGCTTACTAGGGTGTTGCTATGTAGTTGTTATTGTTCTTTTATTCCAAAAAGGTATAAAACAGATAGATGCTAAAGCCCAAAGTATACTGTTTTTACACGTACAGTGTGTGTGAGACAGAAATTTCGTCACCAAAATAGTACACGCGTACTGTACGCGCACCATCCGATTTTTGTAAATGTGAGTATTCTGTATGCGCAGGCCACATATCCACACTGAATTTGCTTTTCACTAATCAGTTGTTCCACAAGGTGGCAACACTGGTCCGGGCCATTGTTTCACAGTAGAAAACAAAGCTAAAGGGTCGAAAAACAACAACAACAAAATAGCGAAGACTGCAACAACAACAACAGACAGCCACACTGACAAGTGCTTGTGTGAGAGGGTTATAGGATCGCTGCAACTTTAGTGAAAAAGAATAAAAAGACATATTTATCTGTCATAACTTCTGGAGAAAAACAGAACAGACACTGGACAAAGATGGAGCTTTCTAGAGTGCATGTGTCGACCATGTGTTCACGCACGCTAAATGGAGTATATTTTAAAAAGCATACGCTAGCGTACGCATACAAAAACAAAGTATACTTGGGCTTTAGTATGCTCTGATTGGTTACTAGTGTATTGCCAGCTGGTTGCTAAGGTGTTTTATGTGGTTGGCACTGGCAGAGAGATAGATTCAGATATCGAGAGACATAGAATAGTTTAAAGAAAAATATCATAGTTTCATATAGCTCTGCTATATATAGTTGCAAGGATGTTACTAGTGTTTTGAGTACTTGGTATGTTGTCAGTAGCTGGTTAATAAGATGTTACACTGGTGTTCTTTTGTTTCAAAATTTTTCTTTTTGTTTAATAAGCACTTTCTTGCATGCTATTATTGGTTGCTGAGGCTTTGCTATATGGTTGCTAAAGTCTTCTTATTGGTTGCAGATAGACATAGACAGATAGATACAAAAGCTCTATCTGGTTGCTAAAACGTTGCTAGGGTGCTCTGAGTGGTTGCTAGGGTGTGGCTAAAGAGTATTGAGTGGTTGAAAGACATTTGTTAGAGGGTTCTGGGAATAATTAGCCTTGGAATAATTAGAACTAATCACTCTGATGTTATAGGATTTCCAGTAAGGAGTGGACTGTGCACATCTACTGAGAACTATGACTCAAGTTTTCTTTTCACTTCTAACAAATCATATTTAAGTGGATAGGGTGTTAGAAGAAGCTAAGAGGAGATCTCAGGGTGTTAGACTGGAGATACTGTAATTATTCAGGCTAAAAGTATCCTATAGTGGGTGGAGTGGGTGATGACAGATGAATGGTTTAATGGAATGTCCTCATGCATTCTCAGATCATCAGGATATGGGATGAGATAGATGCCTGAACACTGGAGACAGACGGCAGATTCATATTTGTTCTTTGTGCTCAGTTCTCCAGGGATCCTAAACCTATGTTTCTGTAGGAATACACTGGAACTGACTCTCCTCAAATTGCACACTCTTAAATACACTCACTTGTAAAAAGAAACAAGTATGTGCACCATCACAGATTGCTTTAATTCAGCAGTGAGTAATGGATCTCCACCACTGTATTGTGTACACTTTATGAGTGAGTACTGGTTCGTGTGACCTTTTTGGCTTGTACGTGTGTTTACACAGGCCTTTACCATTTTATATCTGTCAGAGCTTTACCGACATCAGTAAGCACTTAATAGTTTCTACTTTACCTAATGGCGGTCTTATGACCTTGTGCTTTGACATTAATTAATATCATAAACCCATATAAAACCTTGCTGGCGCTGCAGTAACGTTAACAAGACCACATCAGAGTGAGCTAAGCCTTGGAAAATACATACTGAGAGAGACCATCTGAGCTTTCAGCTTTTCATTTCATGGCCTTGAATCACTCCATCAGAACTCTCTCCACCCACTGACTCCCGTGACGGAAACCGACACACACATTTCACAGACTTGCTGAAATCAGCTTTAGGAAGAAGGTGTAGGACGCTAAAATGTCTGCAGAGAAGTCTGAAGCTAGTTCTTACCCTTTTTACTCCAGTGAATATATATATATATATATATATATATATATATTCACTGGAGATCTTAGGGTGTTTTCTACTTCTGTTCTAAAAACATAGTGACCCTTTTGTGACAACATGCCACGATAGAGGCACATGTTCACACATTTTCACAAGTTAAACAACATGTCCATTAAACAACATATAGTTTGTAGGTTTTTCAGCAAAATTTAAACATGAAAAAACTGTAAAATTGTAATAAATGAACAATTAGCAGACAAAAATGATAGTATAGTGGTCATTTGATGGTCAATTTATCTAGTGTGGTGATATAGTGTTCATTTGTTTACCTTCTGGCGTAGCCTGTTCATTATAATTGTTGTCATTTTAGAGATTATCATTATTTCTATGAGATGCTTGGAACCAACATAGAAAATCAGCATGTAAGTGGACTTTTAAATCAAAACCTTATAGTTACTAAACTCCTGTGACTACTAGCCCCGGTCCTCCGTATGTCGACAGTCGTGCTCTTGTTGATTGAATTTGTGCGAAAGATCGCGCCCTCTCATGGCTGGTACAGGAACTGCATGAGCGCTGCCTTTAATAGAGCCAGATGGAAAATGATAGACGAAAAGAGAGTAGGTTTGATCTTCATGTGTGTGTGTGTGCGTGTGTGTAAAGCCCTTCAGGTTTAAATGAAATTCGAGCTCTTGGGAGCTTGTTGGTACATTGTGTTGCCCTTTCAGTGGTTTCATAACGAGACAGGAAGTTCTACCCTCGCACCATCCTCATACAACAAAACCCCAGAAGTTGGTGGGTTGAATTTCCTTGATTTCTCTTCCTTGAACAACACTTTCAAAATTAATTGGATTAGGCAGTTTTTGTGTAATCCAAACTCAATCTGGAATTTTATCCCCAATTACTACTTCTCTAAATTAGGTGGTCTCCCTTTCCTATTGATCTGTAATTATAATATTGCTAGAATCCCTTACAATTTATCTAAATTTCATAAACAGTCATTACTTGCATGGTCATTAATTTTTAAGCACAATTTCTCCCCACACCGGTACTTCATTTGGAACAATCAAGACGTGGTATATAAGAGGAAATCTTTGTTTTTCAGTAATTGGTTTGAGAAAAACATTTTGATAGTTTCTCACAAAGAATTTTTATGTAAATTTGATTTCCCAGTAACTCCTAAAGAATTCTCCATCGTCATGGACGCTATTCCTAAAGGAGTTGTCATGCTTTTAAGGGGCTCTGTTAGATCATCCAGAACTTTGCCTATTTCTTTAGACCCATTTGAAATCCCAGTAGGAAAACTGTCACATCCTTTATCATCACGTATTTAACTATAAGATTAGATCGCTTTTTCAAAAGGACCTTGTAACAACTCCGTATGTGGTGTCTTACTGGGAGAATGTTGTTGATCATATTGACTGGAAAAAATATGGACTCTGTCGTCGAAATACATAATAACTAACCAGGTTAGAGACATCTCATTCAAATTGTTGCACAGATTTTGCCCAACTGGGGTGTTTTTGGGAGGGTTCAAATCGGATATAGATACAGGCTGTGTTTTTTGTGGTGACCCTGGTGAGGCTGATGTGCATGTCTTCTGGGATTGTCCTCACGCGCAGCTATTTTGGATTGAGTTCTCTAGTGTTGTCGGTCGCGGTGTGCTTCAGGGTTTCTCCTTGCTTTTCAGGGATGTGCTGTTTGGCTTCTTTGGCATGCAAAGGGATAGAATTGGCGAATATTTTGTTGTTGGCCTGTTGTTGCTTCTTGCAGAGTTTCGTGTTCGCCGCAGTGGATTCACTCATCAAAGTCCTTTATTTGTTGTTTTTGGAGGGGAGGTTCAACAGTATATCCAGGCTGTTTCGTCTTCCAAGAATCTTGAAGCTATTGAAACGGTTAATTTATTTGGTCTTTTTGGTATATTTTGTTGGAGCTTTGTTTTGTATTATTTGCTTATTGTTACATACGTCTAGAAATGGTGCTTTGCGTGTAATGTCATCTCTTTGTCCATAATGTTGATATTTTCTGTACTTTTTTCTTTGGTGCCTTGGCATTAAAAAAAAAACCCAGAAGTTACGCAACTCACCTGATCCCTCCCAATAAAAAGTAGAGTTGTAATGAGGAGTCTTTTTTTTTTTTTTTTTTTTTTTTTTACAGTATCTCGTCACGTGTTTTCCATCACTTTCTTTGTAGTCCCTCCATCTGGATTGTGTTTAATGGATGGTTAACATAGTGGTTGAAGAACCGGAACATTCATTATTTGTTGTATCATCGATTTCAGATTCAGCCATAAAAACAAAAACTGTGGTCTGTCAGGCGGTATCTTGTTGTCTAAATGGGCTGTAAATTGGCATAAATCATGCCAAAATGTTTGGCTGAGACTCTAGGTTGATTGAGACGGAAATGTCCATGTAAGTGTAGATTCATGAGCTACATGCCAATAGGATCATATCATTTAGACTGTAAAAATATAATAAATTTTTTTTTTTTTTTTAAAAAGATATATGTATCTTTTTTGACCCTCCATTCAGTGATCTATATAATGATCTAATGCTGCATTCACCTACTATCGAAATTATCATAAATACGAGCTTCCTAGTCGGAAATTGGACATGAACGGCCTTAGAGAGGCCTTATATGGCCAATTTCCGACTAGGAAACTCGTATTTACGCTAATTCCGATAGCATTACTTGTATTTACGCTAATTCCGATAGCACGTGAATGCAAGGTTTATAGATCTATCCATAAACCTGAAGAGAAACCCCACTACCCCACTAAATCCAAAAACAGACAATTATTTACTGGTGTCATATTTACAATATTTATTCAGAAGAATTCAGTCAAGACACAGTGGGATTGTATACAATTGTATGAACACATACCCAGTTTTCACAGTATTGCATTATGTTTAAGTGTGTGGAAGTACTCAGGCACATCCATTTATGACATCAGCATTGAGTGACTGGCAATGTGATTGTTTCTATTATTTGAAACTTTTTTTTTTTTAATATTCATGACCAATATTGCTGTACATCTCTCCTTTAGAACATTGACTGAGAAGCAGCACATTTTGAATCTCAACATCATATACAGACATTGCTAATATGTAAAAAATGTAAAGATACAGAAACTATTAATTATGAACTTGATACAAACACAGCTAAAAACAGTTCTGAACATGTTTCGACACAGAGGCCATCAGTGTACAGGAGAAATATGAGTGCTGTACAAAAACAGGTAATTTCGGGTGAGACTCTCTCCAGGTGTGTTTTATGAATGCATACAAGTCTTTTTTTTTCACCTGCACACTACACAATAGAGCTTTGAAATATTAGTAGATATATTCTTCCACATAGTTTCATATCATATTCCCAAATCATCTCTCTCGCACACTCTTGTTCTCTTTTCTGTGCAAAATATACAAAAACTAAAATACATAAAATTAATAAGTGCATTTAATTTAAAGTTATTCACAATGAAAGTGTGCTGTAAACAGTCTCTGGACATCAGTTTGCAGAGAGGCAGGAAAGCAGATGTATGTGATCCTCTCTCAATGAATATGATGCTATCCAAATTATTTTGCAACGTAGAAGCTATTTTCTGTGAATATGTGAGACTTCCGATTCATTAGCTGCTCCAACTAGAAGAATAAGAAAAAGCAGTAAATGGTAAACTATTTGCTCAACAAACTGGTGTGTTTATGATTATGATAATAAATTAAAATAACATGATAACAAATACCAGTTTGCAACATCAACCAGCATAAAGGACTATTTTAGCTAAAATAACACTGGAAGCCTCACACATTCAAGTTACGAATGAATGCACCCACTCCTATGTTAAAAAAAACAAGGTGGATATGGATCTCAAAATATAGAATGTATATGAAATACAGAGGTGAAATCAGTTTTGACTTGAATCGTCATGATCAACCATAAAACTTTTTTTAGGTAATACTGGTCCAAATTGTAAAAACACGAAACTTATGAAAGAGAATCTGATATTCTTTCAGAAACATATTTGATAAAGCTGATTAAGATCTGAATAAACAACATACAAACAGACCGCCATGCTGTAACAGGGTCACGTTTACTCATGCTGGTGTGTTTTTGGTCTTACAAGCACACCAACTATTTACAAAGGCGAGACTTTCACCAGCACTTGGCCAGCGGAGCAAGAGGCGATTTCATTCGTCTGCTGGGGCTGAAGATATCCCTCGCTTCCGTTTCTAACCTCACACCCGGCACCTTAAAGATGGACAGAGCTGACGGAGAAAGAGAGAAGGTTAGAGAGACAGGAGGAAAAAGACGTTTCTAAGATTGCATAATCTCTTTTCATCTTGAGTCGGTGCTGAAAAGGTTGCCAGTTTTGACAGTAACTAAGAGGGATTTAACTTTGATCTAGTCTGTAACGGGACAGGATTAACCTTTGAAGCTGGAATTGCATGCATTCCGCTCATATAGTGAAATTCTCCAGCACTTACTGTCCCTTAGATGCATTAACGGAGGTGGAAGAGTGTTGAAATATGGGTGTAGCAATGCATCCTGGGCTGAAATCCTGTCCTTTGGATTCATCACCAGCATCTGCTGGGCCAGATCCTCCGTCTTATAGGGTAACTGAGCGAGTCTAAGCCAATGTACACACATATACACACATACACACACAGACAGAGAGCTATGGGTCAGACATCCATTAGAGGTGGGGGTGGAGGAAGGGAGATGAGGACCGCTATACAAAAACCCTTCTGTTCCCACTCGGAGCCAAAACGCACACACATATGCACACGAGCATGCACGCATGAACTAGTCTTACCTTTTCCAGACATCTCGAAATTGCTGGGGCTTGCAGTTCAGGAACCACTCTACAGGAACACAAAGAGACCTCTTTTAGTTAACAGACCACCAGAACATCCAGCTCTGATCAGGTATCTTCACTCAGAGCACGTTAAGACAATGAGCCACGAGACAATCTATGAAAGCCTTCATCATTTATTATTCCTTGGGTTGTTCCAAACTTGTATCTTCTGTGGAGCACGAAAAGAGATGTTTGGCAGAATGTTCATGTTGCTCTTTTACATTTCTGTGAAGGCCACTTTTATAGTGTTTTTGTCATTTTTTGAGCTGACAGCCCATGGTCACTGTATGCTTTTAGACATGGAAAATAGCAGCATGAACATTCTGATGAATTACGTCTTTTGTACAGTGTTGTTATTAACTAAAACTTAAAAATAGTCAAATTTAGTTAATTGAAATAAAATATAATAAAAATAATAAAAAATGTTGCCTTGGCAACTAACTGAAATAAAATAAGTTCAAGTACTAAAATTACTAAAACTAAAATAAAAAAAATAAAGCTACACACACACACACACACACACACACACACACACGTTTGTTTTGTGGTTTACGGGGACTCTCCATAGGCGTAATGGTTTTTATACCGTACAAACTGTATGGGCTACTGCCCTACACCAACCCTACACCTAAACCTACCCCTTACAGGAAACTTTGTGCATTTTTAGATTTTCAAAAAAACACCATTTAGTATGTTTTTAAGCCTTTTGAATTACGGGGACATAGGTAGTGTCCTCATAAACCACCTTCAAATTGTAATACCTCTGTCATACCCATGTCATTAAACAAATTTTGTCCCCGTAAACCACAAAAACCAGTACACACACACACACACACACACACGTGTGTGTGTGTGTATATATATACGTATATATGTATATAGGCAAACTAAAATAAAAAATGACAGCTACACACTTATATATATTGTGGTGATAATATATGTGACCCTGGACCACAAAACCAGTCATAAGGGTCAATATTTTGAAATTGAGGTTTATACATAATCTGAAAGCCGAATAAATATGCTTTCCATTGATGTATGGTTTGTTAGGATAGGACAAAATTTGTCCTAGATGTAACTATTTGAAAATCTGGAATCTGAGGGTGAAAAAAAATTCTAAATATTGAGAAAATCGCCTTTAAAGTTGTCTAAATGAAGTTCTTAGCCATGCATATTACTAACCAAAATTAAGTTTTGATATATTCACGGTAGAAAATTTTCAAAATATCTTCATGGAACATGATATTTACATAACATCCTAATGATTTTTGGCATAAAAGAAAAATGAATAATTTTGACTCATACAATGTATTGTTGGCTATTGCTACAAATATACCCATGCTACACATGACTGGATTTGTGCTCCAGGGTCACATATGATATAAAGTGTTTCTTATATTGTCTTTGTCCTGTTGTTTATAATTTGCATCTTTGTTTTTATTTTTAATAACAAAGATAGTATAAAAAACAAAAATAACAATATTGTGATATATCATGAAATAAAATTACTCATGTTGTGAAATGTCATATTACCCACCCCTATATAATTGTATATAAATAATACTAAAATAACTGCCTTTTGTTTAAGACGGTGAGACAGAATTTCCATTTTTGGGTAAACTACTAATTTTTTTAACATCCAAAGGAAAATTCTAACCACTATAAAGAAGTAAAAATGCTATAAAGATGGTTTGAAGAAGCTTTATTATGCGTGTCCTTCTGTCAATGTCTGTGGTCACGGGCCACCCGGTCATTCTTGGCTGAAACCTGAGGCCACACTTACGCTTGAGCACACCTGGATATACCTGAGAGACCACAGCGGGTTCAGGTAGCTTCTCTCCAACACACAGTACACACACATACGGAGCAGCCCGGGGCTTGGGTAAACCCAGATTCATGGAGAAACACAGCAGGCAAGGCCTGCCAGCAGTTTACCTACCACACACACCATCTCCATCAGTACCCACACACTCTAAATGAGGCATATTTCCCAAAGCCACCTCACATTGCTCATTTGTGCACCTGTGTAATGAGTCTGCACTTTATTTCCAGGACTGCAATGGAAAGACATCAACCCCCTTCCTGCATGAGTGTGTGAAGGTGTGTGTTTGTGTCTGACTCAAAGGTGTCAAGTCAACTCATGGCCAACACAACTGCTAACAGAACACCTATACACACAAAATGATTTATACTGGAAACACAGCTTTAGCACAACTTTGTGAATTTGCTCTAGCCATTTTCTGTTTGTATGACTGCATGTTATTAAAACGACAGGCCCTTGGCAACAAGTTTACACCCACACATTGCCAAGCACACACGCAGTGCATACAGATGACGGTGTCTGTGAGTGTCCGTGTGTCCTTCTAATTCTAAATTTATGGGTACATGCGTATTTCCTAGATGTTTAAAAATAACATCAATCTGCAAAACTGTAAAAGGTCAGCATGTGCAGGAAAAGTTGACTACAATTCATTATTAACTTATGACTTTCTTTCATGCAACACAAAATTATAAATTTACATGGAAGAAACTTGATATTTTGGAGCATAATACACCTTATCTTATCTTTTACAACACAAAAGTAAGCAATTTCCATGTGCAAGACATATGATTTACTAGCTCCTATAGATAAATAACCTGACAAATAACAAAGTGCAGTATATTGTGTATACAATAATGAATTAAATGATATGATAACAAAAACCAGCTTGCAACATCAAACAGCATAAAGAAAGCATGTTTTTGTACAGCTAAAATAATTGGATTCACCTGACACTGTGAGTCTTGCACATTCAATATACTAAGGAAGTCTTTTAAACTGTTTTAGTCTTTTTAAAAATAAATAACAGGAGAATAGGATATTATTGCATTGTATATGTTATAGCTGATAACATATAAATGGCCAATATCAAAAATCTATACATTCTGTCCAAATATATATTATAATTAAAACATAAAAAACCCTAAACCCATCATTTTAAATTATACACGTCAATTTTATTTTATTACAAGTGAATTGGCAAATGTAGTATAAATATATATATATATTTTTAAATTAGGAAATGGGCATGCACAAGTAATTGTCTGTTATATATCCAATATCTATAAATAAAACATATCTACCAAAATGGTACCAAGATATAGTTGTTATCCCTCAAAACTATGGTTCTCAAACGGGGCCTTAGCAAACTTCAAGGAGGCCCAAGATGACTTAAAATAAGATAAAACAAGCATTAAAATATGCTAAACAAGAAAATAAAAAAACAAGATATTCCCTCTTTTAAACAGGGTTCCCACAGTCTTGGAAAACCTGAATACATGAGGTAGCCTTATTTTAAAAGTGTAATTTCTAGACCCTTCAAATTAAAAATTGAATAAAATCTTATAACTCCATTGGCATTTTTATAATTAATTTACATTTTTCTAGTTTCAAGTTCTAAACTATTTTATCAGATAGAAATTGTGAGTAAAAAACATTTTTAAAAATCCTCATTCTTATCCAGTAAATCATGAACAACTGGAAAATTCATGGGACCTTTGAATGTTGTTGTTGTCAATGAGAAGTCTTGGATTCCAAATGTTTGAGAACCACTGCCCTAAAAGGAACCATAAAAACTGCCCGTATGATTTGCGGCTATATTTAAAATCTTTAGAGACCATATGAGATGAGGCACGCAAGAATGAATTGCTTTGATGAATTGCATGATGCATCTGCATTTGGCAAGTCTAAATATGTGCATGTGTGAATGAGATTTGAGAGCTATGATTTAGGCGAAGATTATCAATGAATAACTCAAAACATATTTTGTGTCCCACAGAAGGAAGTAAGTCATACAGGTTTGGAACAACATGAGAGTAAATGATAACAGAATTCCATTTTTAGGGGGAATAACCCTTTAAGGACATGTTTCTTTTTGATCTAACCCCTAAAATTACTTTAATTGCTATAACATAATTTTCTCAAGTTTATTCAATTTAAATTAAATTACTCCTTTGACTTAAACCAGTTAATTTAGATGTTCACACATTAAGTCCATTTTTATGTAACTAACACAGACACATGCATTTAATGACTGAGACAAATCTGTGCTGAGGCAGGAAATCACCTCTCAAAGCGGATACATCTGTGAGATTACAGTACAGAGACAGATGAAAGAAGGATTTTGCACACACCTGGTTTATAGTTTGGCAGATCACTGACACCTGGCCAGCTCTCCTCGGTCGGGACCCCGAGGACCTCAGAAGGAAAGAAGAGGAGAGATGAATAACGGGTAAAGAGGAGGATAAATAAACGGACAGAAGAGAAATTTCACACAATTCTAATACATTCTCACAAACAGACTCACTGCCCAAATCTTCAGCAGCTGCTCAAAGACATCAGCTACTCCAGGAAACGCTGGTGACCCCTGTAAAATCTCGATAAAAATGCAGCCGGCTCCCCTAAACATCAACATATACACATATGTGACCCTGGACCACAAAACCAGTCATAAGGGTCAATTTTTCAAAATTGAGATTTATACATCATCTGAAAGCTGAATAAATAAGCTTTCAATTGATGTATGGTTTGTTAGGACAATATTTGGCTGAGATACAACTATTTGAAAATCTGGAATCTGAGGGTGCTAAAAACTCAAAATATTGAGAAAAATGCCTTTAAAGGGATAGTTCACTTTGAAATTAAAATTTGATATCTATCAGCTTACCCCAAGGGCATCCAAGATGTAGGTGTCTTTTTTTCTTCAGTAGATCCAATTTTGATATTTTTAGGTCAAACCGTTCTAGTCTGTCAGTCATATAATGGCAGGTATAGGTCACTGTCTTTATAAGAGGAAAAAAGAACATGCACAGAGAAATTCAAATTAAACAATTCCCCATCGTAACTACACATTGATGGCCTAAGACACGAAACAAGCGGTTTGTGTGAGAAAACGAACAGTATTTATATCGTTTTTTTACCTCTTGTACACAACCATGTCCAAGTGCACGCATCCGGTTTGTGACGTGTATGCATGCGCTCTGGCGCAAGAGATCACTTCCGGCGCTTGCGCAGACTAAGCCAGACCGCGCGCACACACGCACACACGGCTTAGTCTGCGCAAGCGCCGGATAGCGCCGGAAGTGATCTCTCGCGCCAGAGCGCGCGCATACACGTCACACACCGGATGCGTGCGCGCACTCAGATCACTTGGACATGGTTGTGTACAAGAGGTAAAAAAACGATATAAATACTGTTCGTTTTCTCACACAAACCGCTCGTTTCGTGTCTTAGGCCATCAGTGTGTAGTTACGATGGGGAATTGTTTAATTTGGATTTCTCTGTGCATGTTCTTTTTCCCTCTTATAGGTACAGTGACCTATATCTGCCATTATATGACCGACAGACTAGAACGGTTTGACCTAAAAATATCAAAATTGGATCTACTGAAGAAAAAAAGACACCTACATCTTGGATGCCCTTGGGGTAAGCTGATAGATATCAAATTTTAATTTCAAAGTGAACTATCCCTTTAAAGTTGTCCAAATGAAGTTCTTAGCAATGCATATTACTAATCAAAAATTAAGTTTTGATATAGTAGGAAATTTACAAAATATCTTCATGCAACATGATCTTTACTTAATGTCCTAATGATTTTTGGCATAAAAGAAAAATCACTAATTTTGACCCATACAGTGTATTTTTGGCTATTGCTACAAATATACCCCAGCAACTTAAGACTGGTTTTGTGGTCCAGGGTCACATATCTGTCAGACCAGGGCTGCAGCTGAAATGTGGCGGACCAAAACTGAGTGTTGGGTAATAGTTGTTTTTCATTTCAGTGACAACATACCATTTTAATATGCAATAGATTATCAAAATGAAACACAAAGAACATCATATTTCAGGAAATTATGTCAAGAATTTTGTTTCTTAAGTGGGAAAATATATAAATCCAAAAGTTCTGTAGACAAATATGTAAATGTTTATCATGTGTCAATAAATTACAATACACAAACACTAAGGATTTTTCTACTCGTTCAGATTTTCCAAATTTGGTTCAAAATGTTAAAAAAACTGCTATTGTCTATTATTGTTTTCATTTAGTTTGACCCATTTAACCTAGTTTTATAATAAATAATGTTAGATAAGCAATAGCACTAATAAGTAAAATAAACAAAAATTTAAGAAATATTTAAATGTCTATATAATGAATATTATACATAAATAAATACACATTAAATATACTTCTTAAATATATACAAGTATGTGTGTGTATTTATATATACATATAAACATATAAATACACAGTATACACATATTATGTATACACAAACATTTATTTTGGATGCAAGTAATCGTGATTAATCGATTTGACAACACTATTATTTTTTCTTTTGTTCTTTAATTAACATTAATTACACAGACAGCAGTAGGTATATTAAGTGGCTGTCACTTTAAGACCAAATGCACGGACATGCACACATCAGATTGTAAACTATTTTTTAAACTATTTACAAACTATTTTTTAACTATATACAATATGCAAAATGACTTCTCTTTCTCATCATCTTGCGCTTGAAAAGTTTAAAATCATTTGAATGCTTAAACTGACAAGACTGGCAAAAAGCATTAAGTTGAAGGGGGAAATTTTCAAAATGTGGAAATTTTGGATTACTATTATGAATCTTTCTAAGAAGAATGAATATGTTTGCATGTGTGTGTGTGTGTGTGTGTACAAGGACTCACCAGATGTCCAGGGCTGTGGAGTAATCAGTGGAGCCCATGAGAACATCTGGTGGGCGGTACCATAAAGTCACGACCTCGGCTGAGTATGTTTGGCACGGTATGGACTTAGATCTGGCCAGACCTGAAGGAATAAGAGGCCCATCATGGTTTAGAATGCACGGTAGAGCATATTAGTAAGCATGTTAGTGTCTGCATAAGTGAAACTACCAAAATCGGCTAATTTGAGCTCCCCCAAATAACTGATGAGCAAATTCTGAGGTTTGAGGTCTCGATGCAGAATTCTTCTGCTGTGAATGTAAGACAATCCTCGCAGCAACTGAAACATGAAGAGCTGAAGAAACAGACTTAGCGTGAGAAAGCCGGCTCATTATTTCTGTCCTTGTGTATTTTTTACGCAGTCATGTATTTGTTTACCCTGATGTTGTACGAGTGAAGTCCGCCAGGATGCTGAATCATGTATTGAGCCAAATCTGTTTGCTGAGAGGGAAAGAGATGTAAAATTTGACTGACATATCGAAAAAAATAAACAAAATAATCTTGGAAGGTGACTGCCAGAGCCTTAGACTCACCACATACTCAAAGACAAAGGTGAGAGATTCTCGCGTGTGGATGATATCGTGAAGCAAGACAATGTTGGCATGTTTAAGGCCCTTTAACAAGGAGGCTGGGAGTAATCACAAATAAAAGCGGCATACAGATTTAACAAGTGCAGTACAATCACATATCTAGCCTTGCTCACCAAGGCAGATTTTTTTCCATTAAAAATACATAAAAAATCAGTAATATTGTGAAATATTATTACAATTTCTAATTTTCAGTTTTCTATAGTAATATATTTTAAAATGCAACTTTTTTTAGCAGCCATTACTCCAGTCTTCAATGTCACATGATTCTTCAGAAAAAATTCTAATAATAAATTGAATGTGCCCTTGCTGAGTAAAAGTATTAATTTCTTTAAAATAAAAAAAATTCTGACCCCAAACTTTTGAACGGTAGAATGCCAGACTCAGAATATAGAAATATAACATCTAAAAAATAAAACAAATATGAACCTCAATAAGTAAAAACATGCATTAATGCACTACTCCATTCACATTTAAATCACAGACATCTACATATAATAGACACTTCCTGAAAATACTGAATATACTTTATTGACAAAAAGTGGTATTCTAGATTGCATTGGCACCACACATCTAACACATCTTGCCCTACATCCCTTTCCATGTGTTATAAGCACTTTTGTTTCTTGGCTGTGTGTGTTGTGCTGTTGCAGTACCTTCTCTAATAGCTGTGAATGGAATTCCTTCCTCAGTTTTCATGTGAATCACCTTTAAAGCCACAAGATGACCGTTTATCCTGTCACAAATATAGAAAAATTTCAGCATAATCCACAAACATGCATCTGAAAACATTTTAGTTGACCTATGCTTTCTGGAGAATAAGCACCATCACAAGCTCTCCCTTTTAAAGACATTATGCAATCAAATTTGGAGTTTTGACTATTGGCTATAAGGTTATTTATATGCTAGTTTATTCCTGACAAATTAAACTTGTAGAAAATACACTTTTAAAATGTAAAGTCTTTCTCTTCTATTTTTTTGAAATGTGAAGAGAATGTGCCCTTGATCAAATGACACCTGCCTAGGACCAGCAATAGCACAGAGCAAATCATAAGTCATGTCTGTAAATTAAAGCCTATTGGCTATTTAAGCCCTTTGATGTGTCCCACGCACCCCAGCTTCCTGTTTCAATAGGAAATAATGCAACACAAAAAAGAACTCTGCAATTTTATGGGTCTCGGAAAGCCTATCATTTGAATCATCTGGTGGTGTTTAGTAGTGGTTAAATTTATGATGCCATTTATGGAAACTAAACTAAGTTTAAGTGGGGTAACATTGTTCCTTTAACCACATAAATAAGCAAAAATGCTACTTAATGTAAAGCTTTCTATCCTGAGACAGCTGCACAGAGATGAATGGGAGCTGTTTCTTATTACAAAACATTGGTTGTTGTTGTACAACAACATCAAACTGCCTCTCAGTGTAAGCCTCAGGCGGGTATCCATATGTTGCAGGATAACCTTATAAAATGAATCCATGTAAAACAAGCTGCCATAGAAGAACTCAAGGAATGCCTACAGGGAGGCAATGAAAAGAATCATTTGCTGTCTATTATACAGAAGAACAAAGCCACAGGGTGGTGTATCTGAATAATGTGCTAGCTAACTGAATACTGCCATAAAACATTCATCTTGCCTCTGTATAAATGTCTCCCTATTGGCAACATCTAAGTGAGTTCTATGAATTACACTGTTTTGAGTGTGTCTGAGTATCGGCATATGACTACTAACCTACTAATTCCTTTGTACACTGTGGCATATGTGCCCTCTCCAAGTTTTTCAAGATTTAGATAAGATGTTGCATTCCCAAACTGCAGGCCAGTTTTCTGTGAATGAAACGCACACGCTGTTATTTCGCCAGCCAAGCAACTGCCATTGAAATTAACGAAAGGTAGCTATTACAGACCTCTTTGGTGTAGCCACCATACATTCTAAACTGAAAGCAATGAAACCAATAAATTAGCTTAAAAAAACTCTATGATTCTTGAGGAAATACACTTCTGCTACATTACAAATTTGGGAAAGTCATCTTTTCATGTTGCAGCCTTTATCATTTGATGCAAACTATAAAAAATTGCAAAAAATAGCAATTCCAAAGTAAAAAAAACAGCAATAAACAAGAAAATAACATTTTTCAGTTATGAAAACTGCAAGCCAAACATGGTGCTGACAGCTAAGAAAATATAGCACAAAAGTATTTAACCCTGTAAAGCCTGAAAAAATAAATAAAAATAAAAATAGTCAGAAAAATCTATTTTTAAAGGAACATTTTATTGTACATTCAGACAAATATACATAGTCTGAATATATCTGATAGATCAGGTTTTTATGGCTCATATTACAGTGTGATATCTTTAGAATAAGGCGCTCATCCTTGAGGAGGAAAAGAGTTTTATTCCGAGATCCAAATTGAGCCAAAATATGCTATTTTGAGCAGATGCTATGGCCAAAAAGAAATTCTGACAGCTTGTTATTATAAATCAACAAGATCTTTATAATAGTATAACAAACTACAAAAAAATGCATATAAATATCAGTTGTTACTCTATATCTCCCAATAATGTGTCTTGGTAAGATGATATTTAAATCCTCAATTTTATGATCAAAGCTCTGTAGCTTTTATTGTGGGGGGCAAAACATATAATGCAATGCAATACAGTGTGATTGAGAAATGTACAAGTAAACATCCCTCAAAAGCTGTTGTATCATATTTAATACATACATTTAAAAAAAATTAAGTATGGATACTCAAGTAAAGCTAAGTTGCTTCGGTCCAGTAAATGTTCGTCTTGAAAACATAAATACCCAACCTGAAGATGGACATTTTTTAAATTATACTAAAATTTGCTAAAAAAATATAAACTATCAATAAGGCTTATCGGGTTAACATTACTTTATGTAAAAAAACAATGTGACAAATTTTATAATAAGTCATGTATTGTAAACTGTTACTGTTAAAAGTAACTTTCCTCAAGACATTGTTTGTTTATCTCTGTGTATCTATGCTTGAACCTCTTGTTGTGTGTCTGAGTTGTATGTGTGTGTTCCTCACCCACTGGAACTCTTGCTGGAAGCTCTTTCCTCCCATAGGATCGCTGTTACTGCGGCCCCTCTGAACTCTGAGCCGTCGCACCTGCAGCGTGTGAAACCAGTGCGGCTGTGGTTTCTCCTCCCCGTCCAGCTCACCCAGCTGAAAGCACAGACAAAGACAGAGAAACACACCGGGATGGTTTGATCTATATCAGATACAGTGTGCGATGTTATTACACCTTGTTTCGCTGATACAGCCATCCTACTGTATCCATCACACCAGTCTGTGTGCGTACAAGTGTGAACCGTGTCCTCATTTTCATGTGGCTTCAGGGTTTCAATTTGTACCAGCTCTGAAGCTCTGAATCCTAAAGTGCTTTACATGCTGATTAAATGATTTACATTTAAATGATACATTTAAGTGATTATATATATATATATATATATATATATATATATATACACACACACACACACACACACACACACACACGTTTGTTTCTGTGAATTGTGGGGACTTTCCATAGACTTCTATTACTTTTATACTGACCAAATGATATTTTCCATCCCCTAACCCTAAACCTACCCCTTACAGAAAACCTGTTTGCATTGTTACACTTTCAGATAAACATCATTTACTATTTTTAATCATTTTTCCCCCTTGTGGGGATCGCAGGCCAGACCTCACAATGTCAAAAATTTCAGGTTTTACTAGCATAAAAATAAACATAAACAAGTACACACACACACACACACACACATACACACACACTCACTACTGTTTAAAGAAATTAAATGCATTGAAATGCATTAAACGATCAAAAGTGAGTAAAACATTTATCATGTTACAGAAGATTTTTCTTTAAAATAAATGCTGTTATTTAACTTTTTATTCGTCAGTAAATCCTGAAAAAATGTATCTCAGTTTCCACAAAAATTTAAGCAGCAGAATTTTTTTTTTTAATTTAATAACAATAAGAAATGCTAAAATAGTAATAGAATATACTATAATAATATAATAATAATTATAATAATAAAATATACTAAAATAGAAATCATTTAGAATTTTTTTTAATAATATTACACAATATTACTCTTTTTACTACATTTTTGATCAGATAATCAAAAGCTTTGCTGAGCATGAGAGACTTTTTCTTGATTGCTTTTTCTTTTTTTGTGGTACATTTTTGCTTTTTTGTGGTACACATAGTCTTGCAAACTCATAATTAAGTGGTGCTGTAGCTTTTATAAAAGCAAATTATGTTAACATTAAAAGAAAGAAAGAAAGAAAGAAAGAAAGAAAGGGCCTACAGCTATTTATTCTACAATCAAACGATAAATTAATGTAAGAGCACCTTCAAACTGTGTCAAAAACTTTTAAAATCTCGGCCATTTTGTTTTGATTAACTGAAATGGTATTTTGGCAAGAACTAGTTACCATGTTATATTTTTGTAAGGATAACAACAGCACACGAAGTTGTACAGCAGATGATGTCAGAATGTCCTGACACAGAAGTCTCTTTTAGCTCTAATGTTCCCTATTTCTGTCTCCATGCCTAAATTCTGTTCATTTGAGTGATTTCATTGCACGCAGGGACAGCTGACACTCTCGGATTGGACTTTGGAGTTAACTGTACAGAATGTACTGTAACCAGACAATTATATCTTTAGATCGTTTGGTACTAAAATGGCTTCCCTTCCATCAAACACATTACATTAGACTCTCAATATTTTCTTGGAAGCGACACAAGAACACTATAATAAAATAGTTAGAAATGCTAAAAAAGTTTAACCCTTTAACACTACAGTAAATTAGAGACCCTTATGATACAGTATTCAAAACCAGAGCTATTTCTCAATGACATTACAAAGTTAGTGGCATTTTTATGAGACATTCTTCTATAACGTTACAAATGTCATTGTTATTGTAATTCAGCATTTAAGACATCATCATATAGCGCTGTTTGATGTCAAACTCTCCCTCTCTCACACACACACACACACACACACACACACACCCATCTGACCTCAGCGACTGGGAGGGAGGACACACTCCAAGTTTTTGATGGTTTTTCTTCCGTTTTCATTGATTCTTTTATCTCTTCCACTCTCATCTCAAACATTTCCTCTTTTTCTTCCCTTCTGACTTCATTTCTTTTATCTCCACAACACCAACAACATCTCCTCAAACTCAAAGACACCCAGATCCGCATTCTCCACAGGAAATCCTCCATCTCCAAATCTTCTCCTCTCTCACTCACTCTCACTATCTCTGATTAAGCCGTTTAACTCATATGACTTGAAACTGTGTGTGTGTGTGTGTCTGCAGGCCTGGTCTTATGACTCCATCTCCCATCCATGAGAGCCAAACACAAACAGCCATGTTATATTTGCTAAGGGGAACAAATGCATCCATTCAACTGCAGGAGAGAAAAGCATGATGGGACGGACAGTGAGAAATGGTGATTGTGAGAGAGTGAACAAGAGAGAATAAAAGAATGCACCCATATTCTTATTAAGTTATATTACATAAACTACCATTCAAATGTTTTGGATCAGTAAGTAAGAGAACACAAGTGTTATGTTCAACAAGGCTGCATTTGTTTGATCAAAAAATATACAGAAAAAAAACAAATCGAGACTATATGTCTTATATATATATATATATATATATATGATAGATGTGTGTCAGCATGTATGTTTTCACATGCCCTGGTGAGTCTGGTCATTTCTTGTAGGCTACTGTGGTTGCTGGAATCTAATTGTAGAGAGAGAAATAGCATGATGGATGTTTTCTCTATTCTTTATTGTCTCTGGCTATCTGGACTCTGTGTCCAGATGGGACAAGCTCAATTGAGCCTGGAATAAGACACCAATTACTGAAAGTAGGAACAAATGTTTTGCGCTGCTGTGCTGCCTCTCTCTCTCTCTAAGAAAATACTAGATTACTATTTATTGAATTCTGTTTTAGTATATACTGTATATTGCAAGATTATATGTAAAACAACATATTTTGCAATAGTAGTATTTTTAAAAAGTAACATGCTGCACTGTTATCACGACTCACGTTCATCAAAATAAAAATTGTTATTGCTTGGATATAGGTCTATCGGCTCTGTTGTATACTGCATATTTTAGCAAAGATAGTGGGTTACCTGTGTATTTTGTGCATGAAGAAATTGACTTTGTGTACATACTATACTTGTGGAACAAGTAAGAACAGTATGCCATTCCAAACACAGCTTCTCTTCTTTCCCCCAGTAGAGGGCAGTGCTGCATTCTTTTTCCTCAACTTGTTCTTTCGCGTTTCCTATGGCTCTCTCTCTCACCCCCATTAGGGGGTAGTGCTGTATTTCTCTCTTCCGCCTCCAGCTGTCATCTGTCCTGTCTCTGTGGGTGGAGGGATGTTTGTTTGTGCTTATAATATGCTGTGTAATGTCATGTCAACTGTTCTTACCTCCTCGTAGCCCAGATGTCTTTGTTTTAACCCTGTAAAACATAAAAGAGCAGTTTAGATGGAACACAACACTTTAAATGTTCAGATACACAGTGTTCCCTGCAGCACACTTCATGTGTGAGAAATGGTTTGACTGTTTGTAATGGTTTCATAACGATATTTAAATAACTTGGTCCTGGACACACTGAAAAAATGAACACACAGACACACACACTCTCTTTCTTGTACATGTAAGTTTATTAAATATAATGATATATTATAATCTTATGATATAATTATAAATATATATAATTTGTACTTAATTTATGTATTTATATAATATTTTATAACATTTAATATATATAATAACTATATAATATATATATATATATATATATATATATATATAATATTATTATTACATATAATCTAAATATCTAAATTAAATATAAATTAAATAAAACATATAACATAAATACATAAA
>JAFVLL020033601.1:0-13795 GCA_021397915.2 Tor tambroides | reverse complement strand
CCACAGGTAAACAAGCTTATAAATCACACAGAATGAAGTTTTTTGAAAATGTAAAAATGCAGAAAATTTTCCTGTAAGGGGTAGGTTTAGGTGTACGGTCTGTACAGCAGAACAACATTATGCCTATGAGAGTCCCCACAAGGATAGCAAAACAAGTGTGTGTGTGTGTGTGTGTGTGTGTGTGTGTGTGTGTGTGTGTGTGTGAAAATATTCAGATGTAACCCCCATGTTACTGCCCAACACTGTATATGTAAACAATGACTTACTAATGAACAACCTTTATGAATGACTTATTATATTTTTTAAAAAAAAATAGAAAAAAGAAAAGAAAAAACATTTTCAGTTGCATTGTATGCTGACTGCAAATCATGTAAAAATAAATGAATTTACAGGATAAGCACATATGAACACCACAATGCCATAATGGATCACTTGTACTTGTGTTTATACAGGTTTAAATTAGGAATTTGGGGGTGGGAGAAGCCTAAAATCTGGTGGTGCCCGAGGCAAGATAAAAGATGACCTCCCTTAGACCCTTTTTTAAATAAAAAAAGCAAAACTATTTTTATTATGATACTATACACTAGCATTCAAAAGTTTGGAACCAGTAGTGTTTTGATTTTTTTGAAAGAAAATTGGTATGCTCACTAAAGCCGCATTTAATGGATCAGTAAAAGAGTAATGTTATAAAATATTATTACAGCTTAAAATATCTGTTTTTGCTTTTCTCCAGAGGGAGGTCTCCAACATTAAAGGGTTACTCCACCCCAAAATGAAAATTTTCGTTTTCGTTTCGCGTTGTTCGTCTTCGGAACACAATTTGAGATATTTTGGATGAAAACTGGGAGGCTTGTGACTGTCCCATTGACTGCCAAGTCAATACCACTGTCAAGGCCCAAAAGTATGAAAGAATAGTCCATCTGCCATCAGTGGTTCAATCTGAATTTAATGAAGCTATGAGAACACTTTTTCTCCCCAAAGAAAACAAAAACAACGACTTTATTCAACAATTCGTCTCCTCTGCGTCAGCATAGCGCCATTTTGGAGAATATCCACTGGCCGCAAATAGCGTACACTGTTCTGTGTCATAACAGTCAATACGACAGTCACAAACCTCCCGGTTTGCATTCGAAATATCTTAAGTTGTGTTCTGAAGAAGAACGAAACTTTTACGGGTTTGGAACGACATGGGGGTAAGTGATTTATAATAAAATTTTCATTTTGGGGTGGAGTAACCCTTTAAGCTAAAATATGCATAACTGACAAGGAGACAAGGAGCCTTGCTGTTTTAAGGTAAGTCAGTGGAGGAGATGCCTCAGTATTAAGTCACATTTCTACATATATAGCATTTATACAGACTGCTTCAAAGCAGATTTACAGTAATAAACAGGAATCCGTGTCATTGTTCAATTTCAAGAATCAAACTAATGCTGAATAAACTACTTTTGTGTAAAACCAGCTTGTTTTACCGAATGCCATATTCGTCTGAATCGTTCTTATTCAGACCATCTCAAAAAGCCAGACACAGGTCACATACAAACTTCAGCTAAATTTGGTTTTCAATTCACCTTTTAGTAATTAATCCTGTTCTGTACACATTAGCAGTGCTAGATTTTGCTGAAAAAAACAAGCCCATAATAAACTTAAATCCAAACGCGTTAACTTGGAAATAAGCCACATACCAAAATATCGTGATTGCACCTACTTTGTTAACTCTAAAAACTGGATCACTTTATGAGCTGAGCCCAACCATGATCAATAAGCATTGCTTATAATAAGTGGACATGGCAACACTTCAAGAACGCGCTCTGCAAAGCAAACTTTGAAACAAAACACAGTGGCTTTGCTGACGATGGTTTAGAATAAATCGCTGAACATAATTTTGATCTTTGGTTGCCGTAATATTACTTTGGTCAAAAATAGCAGATACCAAACACACAAGATGGCAAACCATTGCTATAGTTACATTGGTGTCAGTCATCACAATTTTGAGAATGCATTCTTTTTCATACATACATAAATTTAGGGGATTCGCTTCAGTATTTAAATCCAGTTGTCACTCTGAAACTTTATATTGTGTACATGGCCATAGAAAGTATAGCACAGCTTCAGAGGACAGCATCACAAGCTACTAAAATTGTGAACTCACTGCTCCCCTTCAGCAGCAACACTAACACCATGTCTACACCGGAATCTCGGTTGTGGATTTAAAGGGGGGTGGGCCAAAAAAATTGAAAACCACTACTGTAGCTTAACTGGTATAGAACATATAAACCAGTGTCATGGGTTAAATTCTGAGGAAGCACAAAAACGCATAACTGAGATGAAACATTTTTAATTAAACATTCATTTTGGGGTGAGCTACATTTGGACTCTGATGCCAAAAATAGACATTTTTAGAATGGAAATCACAGACAATCTGGCAAAAGGTAGGATTCATTTTGTGACACTACAATACCTGCAAACAATGACTTTCAGCTGTAAAGCTCTGAAAGCAATTAAAACTGGACCTATTGTGGATTTTTTTTTTTTTTAATTTTATCGTTCCTTTAGCGTGTGATAGGCCTAGAGCTGTTTGCGCATGTAAATGATCTGTAAAGTTACAAAGCACAATGTCCACACCAAAAGGAGTTTGTATCTCCAACCCAAGGGCGTAGGTTTGCTTTTGACGTTGGTGGGGACATAACAGCAGAGACCCTACAAAAGTTTAACAAAAGTTAAAGCTAAAGACTGCCCGCGGCGACTCAGGACGCTGTTCCAAATCCTGCCACACCACAGAGCGCCACTTACTGTACATAGTTTACCATAAAATCACCCTAAATTTGTCCCAAATTATTGTTAATGTACATAATGACTTCACCCTAGGCTAGAAGATTGTGTGTATAGTGCATTTTTCAGCACATTCGTCTTTCTGTTTGTATATAGAGAGCTAATATAGATTGCGCTTTTTCTTTCAGTTTGCACTGTTTTGTCAAACACTGTACAAACTCATAGATGCAGCTTTGTTAATTCCTGAAGTGAACTTTTAATATTAACTGTTTTGGACTGCTGTCTTGAACTGGGTGCAATGTGGCGTTGCACTCTCGTCCAGTGCTCTGATGATTTGTGCTACCCTGTCAGATTTTGCTACCTCCCATTAAAACAGTAGGAAGCACAATTCGACAACGAAAAATGCTACCTATAAGATTATGGTTTATTGACGTATACACCTATCCCAACCCTAAACCTACCCTTACAGTAATGCAAATACAGTAATTATGTGTTGTTCAGTGTGAGAAAAATGATGCAATATTGATGTGCACATGCGCAGTAAACCCTGGTAGGACAATCTGATGGGTAGCACCTGTTTGTGACCAAAGACTATAGAATACACCCCTTTGGTGTGACTGCCTTATGTTTTTACATCGCCCATGTAGGCTATTAAGTGTGCGTTAATGAAAGCATGCAATTTTCTAATGTATTTAACTTCTTAGGTAATATCAATGCTATGACATGTTTCAGATGCATCCGAAATTACAAAAACATTTACATATATTTCATTGTTTGATCAAAACCTAAAACACTTGCCTAAAATGCTGGTTTGTAGCCCTTGCCATTACTTCTGTGTCTTAACTTCATCAGCATGTTACACATCTGCATAATGTCTGCCTACTGGCTGCTTTGGCCTGCCCTCAAAGCACAGTTGGGTAAGCGCTTTTTGCTGAGAGGGCAAAAACAAACAAACAAAAAAACATTATATGGACAAAATCATTAGTTAAATTACCAATGCCATAGTTACCATACTGTTTACAGCTGCTCATGAAGTCTCCGGATTTGAAACCTGATTACGGTAAGGGGTGTTACATTTCTTACAACTCTAAATGGTAGAGAAGAAAAGCAATGTGTTTTTGAACTTTAAATCATGTAAATATATTCTATCAAAAATACAATTATGAACTTTTAAATGACGTTTTAATTGACATCAAGGACATTACATAATTAACTTACATGAAGTATATTATCCATGTTGATCATTGCTTTCTGCAGTGATAGATATGTCCAAGTTGGTATCTCTTCCTTTATTAAGATATTCTGTGGCGGTGCCCTGAGCTGAGAATAATTCTGTGAATGTTACATGCCAGGGTTAGGAAAGCATAATTCTTAATGTAATAAGCCTTACAAAATTTAAATAGAAGCTGAATGTGTGTAATATCAAACAAACAGAATGGAGAATACAAGAAAGTGGACTGGCAAATCCAATTTCCTATTGTTATTTGTGAAAACAGTCACCCGTAATACCTTATTCCCAAGACACAACATAAAATTAGTGTCTGCAAGAAGATTTTCACATCCTGACATTTTCAGAGACATGACTAAAAATATCCTGAACTCTACTGTGTACAGCTTCTTTGAAATTTAATAGGACATTAAGTTTTCACACAAAGGTCTGCAGCAGACATTTCACCCCAGATCATCTTGAATGGTAAATCAGAGGGTCAGCGGGGTTTAGTAGAGGGTGTAGTGCCAGTGTTGTTTAAGTTAAACAGCTACACTTCAAACACTGTGCCCAGTGTGTGGGTGAGGATAAAAAGACTTGAATCTAGAGCTACTAGAAATAAATAATGTCACAAGGCCTGTATCTTTGTAACTGAGAAGCCCTTCTTCAAAACTTTAATTTAGGACAATCATTGCGGAAAATGTGCCGCAAAAAATCCCAATACCTTCATATTTGACATGAATTTTACTCTACTTACATCATTATAAAATAAAAACAATTAATCTTCCCCTCAAATAACTATGCATGCAAGCATCGCTACGTGCTGAATGTTGCAAGGTTGAAGCAGTACCACAAACACACATCGACATATGAACCAAATGCATCCAGCAAGCACATCCTGACTCATGTTTGACCCTGCTCCAACTCTTCTCCCTACACCTCCTTTTGCTCATCCATCAAACCTATAAATGACCAACGAGTCAGACTGACAATCCCACATAGTGACTATCCAGGTTTCATCAGGCACACAGGGTTGTCTAATGCTGACAGCTGGATCAGACAAATGTCCTTAAAGCATGTGTGGTCACAGGATGGAACAGAAGAGAAAATATGTATCTGAAACACACCAATGGACTATAATAAAAGCCACTGCAAAATATAGATAGGTGAATCAATTGCAAGTGCGACTTGGTCTAATATAAGACTTAAAACTCTATTACTGTTTTTTTGTACTGGTTTTCCTTAAGTGTCTGCTGGTTAAAACAGCACAACCATATCTTTATAATCTTGAGCAGTACTTATATATATATATATATATATATATATATATATATGTGCTGGTCTTTCAATATTCTTAAAGCCCTAAAGCAGAAATGGTTCTGGTGATGGTTTTGGTGGTTCAACCTGTCCTAAATTGCAGTTTTCTTCAAATTTGAGATGCTTTAGATCATTAACAGAGTTGACCGATTGACTACCAATTGCTTGATAATGACTTTAAAGCTGTTTCCAGACTCAAACATGTTACATCAAACATGGTATTGATGATAGTGTTTGTACAAAAAGGGTATATATTTGATTAATAATGAAATACTACATAAACAGCTTTATCAAAACATTCAATCCATGACTTCACATTCTTTATATATTTTAAAATGTAATTTTATGCCACATTTTATCTGGCAAACAAGCATCTTAGTAATGTTACTACTTAGAATTTCCCTGAAGAGGGCACTGTATTGCTTTGATGTAGAGACCATGTCTCTGTATCAGTGTGTGTGCACAAATGTATTTAGAAAATTTCAGTTCATTGAAGTTATTTTGGCATCATATCAGGAGAGTTTCTGTTATCACTCTCTGAGTGAAGAATAGTGCAGATTTTTATCATGACTTCACATTCCAGCCACACACAGGGAAAGTGACACTATAAAAATGTAGGCCTAAATATTTCAAGTTAGTCTCTTACAATCCGACTGCACAGATATGACCAATTCTAGCCAGCGTTATACCATTTAACATTCTGTTTTGCAACATTATTCATTTAGCAGATATTTTTATTCCAAGCAATTTACAGCTGAGTAAGATCCCAAGCAATTTATCATAAGAACCAACAATATTTGTAGTACTGCATGCCAAGTTTCAGGTATGTGCTAGATTAGTATGCAAGCAAGATCAGAAGTGAAACAGAGAAAAGAAGAGAGAGACTTAAGCAATTAGTTAAGTGCTACCCAAAGAGATGTGTCTCTTTATCTTGAAATGATGAATTATGATACAAATGTGTGTTTGATGAATGTTCCATTATGTAAAACCTCCCATACAACATATTAATAGTTTTGATAGCAAAGCTGTGAAGTCTGAGGAATGCTGTTCTGAAGTCAGAGGAGGGAACTGAACTAAAAGGGATTTATTAAACTGTCATGCTATGAATGAAGAACAATTCAGACAGAACCCTGACTGTTTAAATTTAGCCCTCTAAATTGGGCAGAGCAGTTTTCCTCAGCGCTTCATCCAAAGCATAATTCACCAGGAAGAAAGGAGATAACAGACCAGAGACAGAGGAGGCTCTGACATAAAGGTGAATGCATAAGCAAAGTCCTTCTTTAAGATGCGCCTGTTGAATAATTCAAGAGAACTTTTGGCTACAGTCCATTTACAAGGATGCCCAATCTTAAGAAACCATTACTCAGAGGTCTCAATGTAAACAGGAGCATTTCAAAATGAACAAATTCCACTAAGTGCAAGATTTTTAAATCAGTGGAAATTATGCTAAATTCTAGCTCAAAAGAAGTGTGGTAATAATACAAATCTACAGTATACAGTACAAGACTTTACTCAAGACTTTATTTATTATTTTAACCCATCACTTTTCAAAGGGTGTCCCCTTGTGAGTTAGCTTGTGGCAAAGAGTCTGTCGTAACAAGCCTGTGTAAATAAGTGTAAATATCACTTCCTCACCATGACTCCGTGGTAACTGCACACCGTCTCAGAGATAATTTACTAACTATAGCATCAGAATGTACTTGTGACTTGGATGCAATTGCACATGCAAACTGGAATAACCCCCATTAGACCTCAGTTGACTTTTTAATTAAGAAGAGACATGCACATGGTGTTCTGAGCCTCTATATTGTGGAAGTCAGTGTTGTGAAGAGCTGTTGCTGGGAGGGCTTACATTGAGGCCATTTGTATCTCAGGTTGGCAATGAGAAAATGCTTCCATTCATCTGCAAGGGTAGACAGTTGGGTGGGGTGAAGACAGCCACTGAAGTGATAAAAGACTTACTTCCATTATATTTATATTTTATGTTGGAATTATTGCATAAAATAACTATTTATGCATACAAAATGGAGAGTGAGGGATGATGAACCTGTGGGTAAGTGCCTCACTCTTTGTATCCAGGCATATTTTCTGTCATGTGATCATATAAGCAGGACGTATCCATCATTTTATCAGGCTGGGAAGAGGATAAGCTTAAGGGAAAAGAGCCAAGCATGTTTTACACACACACACACACACACACACACACACACACACACACACACGCAAAATGTTTTTGTTGGTGGCCACAGTACTTTTTTATATTAAAGGCTTAATGACTGTTGTGGCACAGCACATTCAGGTAAAAAAACAAAAAAAAACAACAACTATATTTCTGTCATGACAACTCTCGGAGGGATTGGCATGGTAATGTACATGACAATGTTAATGTATTTGGTCTTGGTGGAATAGATCTGCTACGCTGCTGCTGCTGCTGCTGCAGCAGAGCAAGTACTGAGACTTGCTACTGCCAATACATCCACAACATGCTACTGTGAGCATGTAGGAAATACTGTTGCTGCACATGTAACACATATGAATATCCCCCTATAGCATACATGAATTACCTCATAGCAGATCTATACAGGTGGAGCTGGGGAAGGTAGAGAGTTTCTGAAGTGCGCTGCCAAACTGCTACAGCAAACAAAAGCCAGGTATTTGAATACTGAGCAATGAGCTCATTGGCTACTGATCCAGGAGAAAACCAATCAGCTGAGCCATATGATAATGATGTCATTAGGTCAGATTGAGTTGGACCTATCGGACTGCGCCAACTTAGAGTTTCATGCCAGAACTCTGTATATAACATACTCACCCTCCACTTGTTTCAAAGCTGCATGAGTTTCTATGAGTTTAAATGATGAAAGAGTTTTAAATTTTGGGTAAACTATCCTTTTAACTTTTCCAAAAATATTATTTAATATCACTGAATCAGCCTAAACACATACATATAAACAACTAAAACACATTCATTTATAGAAGAGGCTTAATTGACTAAATTTGTCACAGAAAAACAAAACTCCACAAGAAGTGGTGAAACTACCTAGTCAGTGACAGAAAGTTTGTTAACATGGATGGCTGGTCTGGCTGATCCACGTGCTAATAATTATGTCGGTAAGAAAAAAAAATGAAGATGAGGGAAAGTATGACCCTAAAATGTTGCCTGCAAACTCTGCAGGCAAACACTGGTCTATCATTAATTAACATCGAACATGTTTTAGCATTTTAAACATGTTGGTAGTCTAACGTTAGTTTTAACCTTAGGGCTAACAGTGATAAACTCATCACATTAGGTGCTTTTCCAAGTTTTTATGCCGAGTGTGGAAGTTACTTATCAAACCATTTTCTCCCCGTATATACTTAAGTTTTTAAATCAATACCATAAACGTGCGATTAGTTGACTAATGGCTTAAAATAAATGACTAGTCAACTCGAAAACTCTTTAGTCGGGGCAGACCTAGTAGCATGTTAGAGTAAGTGCTAGTTCACATATTTTCTTTTAGTCTTGATGGTTGAAATGTTGAATAGTGTTGTGTAAACAAACATGTGTTTGTGATGGATCCTGTAATCCAAAAATACATATTTATTGTAATAAATTTGTTATTTTTTTCTCTCTCATAGATTTATTACTCACTTATGATAAGTGATAACAAACACCTTAAAAATTAAGGTAGCTATATTTCTTTTACATCTGTCAGTTTTTTACTCATAAGAGACAAAATAAGTTAAAATTGCCTCACACTATCACCGTCTATTAAAATAAATGAAATAAAATAAAATCAAAGCTTAATTTATGCACAAGTCTTACATTCAAGTTTTAAAACTATTTTAAAAACTCTAATATATAGACAATAACACAGAAATTAAAAAAACATTCTGCCATTGAACAAAAACTAATGAAATCATCCATTATCACAGGAATTCCCTCAATTCCAGTCATTAAATATTAAACCAGAGCACATTGTTTGTGGAAGGAAACACACAGCCATGATTTAAAATCAATTGCAACTCTCAATGCTGCAAGCAACACTCATTTTTAATTCATCTTAGCTGGAGATAAATGAATTATTGGATTTCATGCATCATGGCTGTCTAAGCCTAAAGGGGCAGACTAAATCAAGCTCATCATAAATCATAAGATAACCACGTGTCATTCATGTGTGATGTGAGTGATGATGCAGATGTCTTGGATTTGTATTGTGACACTGTGTTATTGAATTTAGCTTATTTGTTTGAATCTCAGCTCCATAAATTGGTCTCTGTTCAAAAACATGCAACGCATGGTCATTGTTTACTGTGTCCAGCTGTCCATGCAATTATAGTCTCTCCATGTGTTGGATGGCCTCGGTGGACTGGATGATGTATTGTCTAATGTTTCCCTGCAGTTTGTTGTCCCCATCAGCCCACAGACAGCTTACTCACTCAGACTGTTATTCTAACTCTAGAGGATGTCTCCCTCAAGATTCACTGTTCAGATGGTGTTACCACAGCACAAAGCCATTTGCAATGAACATCAGACTGGACATCCTGTTTGTGTGAGTCACAGTGACTCAGACAGCAACATCAGCACCCCTGCTATAGAATCACAGATTCACATGAATGCTGTATTGAGGTCCAAATGTTCCTCAATAAAGGGATGCCCAGCCTAGCAGGGGTGTTTTTTAGAATACACACTGTGAAGATATGAAACAGTTACCACAGCGACCTGATATTGCCAAAACCCTGCTAAAGGGGAATTGGTGCAGATACTGGAGAGAACAGGAATGTATGAAATGGAGAAATGAGATGCTGATGAAAAGTTAAAAGAAGAGAAAACCAAATGCTGGAGGCTGGGGGTTGCACTGTTATCTTGGCTGACTCAATGCTATCACAGGGCATCTTAGTTCCAGTTTGATGATTGTTTCATCATTATTCATGCACACTAGATGCCATTTTTAGATTCACAGAATGGGGTTTACATCTAATAAGGACAGCATTGAGGAATCATTTTAAAAGAGAATTCATATTGTGCCAATGAAAAGATGCGTTTGTTTTGGCTCACATTTATGAGCAGCCATGTAGTCAAAACTGGTTTTAGCTTCTTGAGAAGCCAAACAAGATTTACTGCTAACATTAAATTAATAACTAAAGATAAGCCATGTTTAGGCTAAGGGACAGCTTCAAGCGACAATCTAGGAAAAGTATTCCTACAGTAAATGCACATCCCCACTTCTGTATTTAACTTCATTTATTTGGAGTATTTGTGTTGATCAGATGAGACCATCTTAGTAACCATAAAATGTAAACTGCCCCTTAGGTCAGCAATGATTTCGGTTCTCACGTTGAAAAACTGTAATATATTTTTGCACATGGTTGGATCAAGGTATAAACATTTTGGTGTTCATCAAAGAGTAATCCTAAATGCAGTTTTTCCAAGAAACAAGGGAAGGTCAATGTGAAGATTAAGTCAAAAATAGGGATTCACCCATAAAGAAATTCTGGGTCACATGCTATATATGTATTTATATATAAACCAATATAGTGCCTTTAAGAAGTATTCATTTATACTCCTTTTTTTCACAATTTGTTATGTTGCAGCTTTATACTAAACTACTTGAAAGTGCTATTTTCCACATCATCAATTTATATACCATAATAACAAACCAAATTAGCAGACTTGTGATAACTTTATTTGTAAGCAAATGTATTAAAAAGTAAAAACTGAAATAATTACATTGTATAAGTATCATACACCTCAATGCAGTACTTAGTTGAAACACAGTAAATACAGTCTTTTGGGTATGATGAGACAAACTTTGCACATCTGCATTTGGGGATTTTCTGATTCTTGATTGCAGATCCTCTCAAGCTCTGTCAGATTGGAGGGGGACCGTTTGATGGACAGCCATTTTCAGGTTTCTCCAGAGAAGTTTGATTGGGTTCAAGTAGAAGCTCTGGCTGGGCCACTCAAGGGCATTTACAGAGTTGTCCATTAGCCACTCTTACATTGTCTTAGCTATGTGCTTAGGATCATTGTGCCCAGTCTGAACCAGGTTTTCATTAAGGATATCTCTGTATTTTGCTGCATTAAGCTTTCCTTGTACCCTGACAAGTCCCCAGGTCCTGCTGCTGAAAAACGGGTGTGATGCTACCACAACCACGCTTCAACACTGGGAGGGTATTGTGCAGGTGATGAGCAGTGCAGGGTTTTCTCCAGACATGATGCTAGGAATTGATTGATGTTCATCAGACTGAGATTCCTTCAGGTTCTTTTTTCCCAAAAGTGGGTTTTCACGTGTTTTCATCTTCACTGAAAAGAGGACTGAATCTGGCCACTCTGCCATAAAGTGTTGCAGTGATGTTTGTCCTTCTGTAAGTTTCTCTCATCTCCTTATGTGATCATGGAGCTCAACTAGCGTGACCATCAGCTTCTTGGTCACCACTCTAACCAAGGTCCTTCTCCTTCGATTGCTCATTTTGGCCAGGAGGCCAGCTCTAGGAAGAGTCCTGGTTGTTCCAGACTTCTTCCATTAAGGATAATGGAGGCTACATGCTTCTGTGAACATTCAATGCAGCAGAATTTTTTTTAACTTTTCCCCAGATCTGTGTCTTGACACAATCCTGTCTCTGAGCTCTACAGGCAGTGCTTTTGGCAGGGCTTGGTTTTTGCTCTAATATGCATTTTTAGCTGTTCATACCCATTCAAATTAATTTGCCACAGGTTAACTCTATACCCGAAGTGTAGAAACATATACAAGCTATATTGGAATTCTCCTGAGCTAAATTTCAAGTATCCCAGAAAAGGGTATGAATGCTTATGCAATGTGCTTTCTTTTCTTTTCTTTCTTTTCTTTTTATAACAAATTCGCAAAGTTAACAAATTTGCACTCATGAGAATTACATTTTTGCTTATCATTATTAATCACTTAGATAAATATATAAATCTTAATACAGGTGGAAACAATGAAATTCCCAATATCTTTTTAGAAACAATGGTACTTTTAAACGCTTTATAGCATTCAAAGTGAGCACACTATCCCTCAAACACACACCACTATGGTACATTGAAAGAATAAATTTACAAACATCTCTAGGGTTCCTTGTTAAGAGACCCATATCGTTAAAATTCAAAACCAATTGATTACTTATCCTGCTGTTCAGTGTGTGAACACCTAATGACAGCACAGCAGAAGCTGGGGGAAGACACAAAACCTTTGTTCTCTGCATTGTTTGCAATTTCACTATGCATTTCTTTAATGAGATAAAAGGAAACAGAGACCTCGTTAGTGGAACAATAGGTGACAGACTGGCAATTCATCTTAAGCTGCATGAGGAATATAGTGATTGACAGTATTGACTGCTGTGTTCATTATCGGTCATAAGTCATTGAGCAGTGTGCATAATTTAACATCGATCAATAAGTATTTTAGTAATTATTATTCAAAGACCACTGGTTCATGTATGTGCAATTATATCTGAGCATGACGGTCATGTTACATTGAAGACAATGAATTACCCTCTAGATATTGATAACTGAATTTCCAAAAAGTGTAAAGAATGTCTTTCTAAAGAATTACATTTTTCTGCCCATCATTATTTTCCATAACGTTCAAGCCTGTAGAAACATGACATCATGACTGACAACCTGTGACCATGAATACTTCAAAAAGATAGGGGAACTTTGAATTGCTCTGAAGGTCAGGACAGAAATAGTACAGTGAGTCACTATTTTTGAACAGAGGACCTTACTTGAAAGCTGATTGAAAAATGTCAAAACGGCCTTTTAGCGAGATGAACCCCACTACACATGCTCATTATATTAATATGGCCACTCGGGCCACTGACACTTATGTCACTTTAATCTCTTTAATGTGTGAAATAAAACAATGCATCTGCATTAAGGCATAGTGGTGGCCAAAATTATTAGAGCACTAGTATTTTCACCAGCTAAAATGGTTTTAAGTCAGTTATTTCTATCTTTTTCTGTAGTGTGTCAGCAGGAAATATCAGTTTACATTTCCAAATGTTAATTTTGCCATTAATTGTAATAATCCAGTGAGATTTTTGTTTGCACAAGGGGTCTGACAACAGGCAGTGCTCCACACAGAGATCTGATCTCACTATCATCCAGTTCATCTGGAATGACATGAAGAAACAGAACAAACTGAGACAGACTAAATCCAGAAGAACTGTGGCAACGTTTCCAAGATGCTTCAAGAGACCTACCTGCAAAGCTACAGTACTGTTAAAAGTTTTAGGCACTTGTGTAAAAATGTTGTAAAATGAGGATGCTGTCAAAAATAATGTCATAAATTTTCTTTATCAGTTAACTTCTATTAACTAAATTAAATCAACATTTGGTGTGAGTGACCATCCTTTGCATTTAAATCAGCTTTTGCCCTAGGTGGACTTGCGCATAGTTTTTCAGGTTGCTTTGCAGGTAGGTCTCTTGAAGCATCTTGGAGACGTTGCTACAGTTCTTCTGGATTCAGTCTGTCTCAGTTTGTTCTGTTTCTTCATGTCATT
>JAFVLL020033600.1:0-13621 GCA_021397915.2 Tor tambroides | reverse complement strand
TTTTTTTTTTTTTTTTTTTTTTTTTTTTTTTTAAGGTTTTGTACATTTTAGGACTTTTTATTTAGAAAACAAAAAGGTTGTATCTACAAAGTCGAACTCTAACTATAAGGTTCTATCTGCGAATCAGCCAATCAGCACTTCGAATGCACGAAAGAGAACTAATCAGGATCAACGTTCTTTGTCATGCCGCTCGTAACAGCAGGAAAGATTAAACATTAAACAACAATAATTACGTGTCTGCAAAATCAATAAGTGCAATTCACCTTTTTTCCACAATGTGGCACTGTTTACAACATAATTATGACGTGATTTTTCACTCATAATTAGCGCATGCATAAAACAAATAATATCATCTGCAAAAATTGAACTGGCTTGAATGGCTTTACTACAGAGCAATTATATAAGTGTCACTGTCGTTTGATGGTGGATGAGGTGAATAGCAATCAAAATGTTGTTTGTGAAGATGCTGAAAACGATAGTTTTGAGAATATATTGAGATCGCGAATATGAGGCAGATGCTGAATGTATAGGCTACTGGGGAAATGCGCTCTGATGATGGCAGTGATGGTAAAATCATCTGCTCAAATCGAACCCTTCTAAGTTTCAAAAGAAGGAAGTATGATAAGTTTATGTTTTAAAACAAATTATAAAAAACTATTTGTATTTCTTGAAAATTGTTGCTTCCGTTAATGTTTTGCAAGATAGAACCTTATAATTCCAAGCGGAAAATGACTTTTTAGAATTAGAAGGTTCTATCGGCATTTTACTTGTTCCAAAAATCCCCATTTAAAAATTTGAGAAGATTTTGATATTATACATTTAGAATACATTTAGGGTCTCTATCATTTTCATGTAGGAAAGAGACTTGTTCCCCATATCATTTTTGCTATATGGAATGCAAAACTTTGAAACTCGATATCTCAAAACCACTCAGGATGCAGATAGAACCTTATAATTCCAAGGCGACGAAATATCTTAATGATATAAAAGATACATAAATATTTTATGTTTTTTTAGCTAAAAATGTGTAGCGATTTGTACGTTTTAAATGTTGAAATATGTTTAAATTGTATGTTTTAGCCTCAAAAAAACATACAAAAATGTACATTTTGTGCTTGTAAATGTTACGTATTAATACCTACATATAAACAATGAGACCAGGCTGCTAGTGCATGTTCATGTAGGAAACTGAAAAACATACCATTTGTGAAACCCGTTTGGCCAGTTCACTAAAAAAGAGAAAGAAAGAAAAGGGAAATGGTTTCTTAGGTCAGTAGGAGAGCTCATGGTACGAACAGTTTGTAAAGCTACAGGCACCACTTTTCGTTAAAAGGATTCTATTATGCCACTTTTTAGAAGATGTTATATAAGTCTCAGGTGTCCCTAGAACGTGTCTGTGAAATTTCACCTCAAAATACCACACAGATTATTTATTACATCATGCTGTAAATGCCCCTTTTTGGGTGAAAGCAAAAACATGCAGTTTTCATGTGTCTCTCTTTAAATGCAAATGAGCTTCTTTCCAGAAGAGAGTGGTGCCTTTACAGCTCATGCCTTGGATACTCTGCCAACAACAAACAAAACATTTGTTTATTTTTGATTATCATCTCTATTACGGTTATGCTTACACAACGTTGCAGTTCTTGATCATAATTAAAAGTTTATACTTTGGATCCATTTAAAAAGCCTTGTCAGCTTAAACCTCTGATAAATGGTTTTCTGAGTGTGCACCCACCCACAACTATTTTGAATAAATGATGTTCCTTCTTTTTTTTTTTTTTCATCAAAAAAAGCATGAAAAAAGTATAGCAGTTTCCAAAAAAAAAAAAAAAGAAAAGGAAAAATCTTAAGCAGCCCAACTGTTTCCAATATTGATAATAAATCAACATTAGAATAATTTCTGAAGGATCACGAGACACTGAAGACTGGAACAATGATGCTGATGAAAATTCAGCTTTGCATCACAGAAATAAATAATATTTTAAAGTACATTAAAACAGACAACCATTGTTTTAAATTGTAATAATATATCTCCTATGTTATTAACTGTAACTCAAACGTCATTTAGAAAATAGATCTCATCTGAAACATACTTCTGGAATCTATTGTTAATAGAGATTCATTGTCTGCATATGGGCATTTTGGAAGGTCACATGCTTTGGATGTGTCCACATATACTGTAGTATTATATACATAATTAAAGAAAATCATGTATTATTATTAGATCTTACGTGATGATGCTACTAAAATGGCAATTTTTGAGCAGGCAGTGATCAGGCTCCCTTATTGATTAATTTCATTTTTAAATTTTTAATGAGACATCAGCAGGCAGTATTTGAACAACCAACAGTTATTTGACCCAGAACGTTAGCAAAAAGGTCTAAATCCATAATGAAGATGCACCAGGCAGTCAGAATAATCGTGCACAGCAAGAAAATTAGCATTATGGTATTCAACAAAGGTCAAAAGAAATGAGGAGATGCCCCGTGAAAATACAATATCTGCGTAATTTAGGAAAATCTGCTTTTGTATTTTTTACAAAGATTGTGAGGGGAAAACAAGATTTTTGGATGGGATTTACAAGTATGTCTGTGAACATCTGTATGTCTGTGTGAGTTGTTAGTGCTTGCACCTTCTGCATGGTTAAGCAGATAACCTCTTATAGTGAGGGCCGGATGGCCCTTGTGTCTGGCACCCCTGCATGAAGTACTGGCTAAAAGATAACAGAGAGCCCAAATTGGCCCTCAGGCTCACCCACGCTTCAATCTCCCCCTTGAGCCCGGTTAAAGGGGCATTCGAATTGTCCTACTGACTTTAGGACCATGTGGGCAAGAATAAGTAAGTGAAGAGCAGGGAGGAAAACCGGAGTGATGGATGCCTTGTCTTACAGAGGACGGATATTTGAGGCACCCTGGAGGAGATGAGCAGTACTGCAGCTGAATTAGTTGTTTGTCAGTTGCTATACATAGAAAAATTGCTCACTGATGTGTCACTGATTAAGCCATTGGGCTCACTCATGTGTATATTTAAACTTATTTGAGGTCTAATTGTTACATAAAACTATAGAATTTGTTGCTAAATTGCCTTACTAGCAAGTGCTCTGCAAAAATCATTTTGTCTTGTTTTCCAGTGAAAATATCCAAACATCCTTAAAGCAGCATAATTATCAAAACACAAATAATTTGATTTATGTAGCAGAAGCTTCTAGTAGAGACACAACAGTGAGACACAGAATAATGAAATAACATAGAAAGACAGACACAACATAACTTATAGGCTACAGAAGAGTTGGTATATACAGATATGTGCAAAATGTAAAGGGTATGTACAGAAAGTGTATGTGGTATATATAAATACGAATTTACATAAGACAGCACTGAGTGTTTTCCTGCTCTAGATGCTGGATGACCTTATAGGACAAGTGTTTTGGAAAATGGATGGATGTATGGATAAGAACTGAAATATTTTATATTTTCCAATGAATCATACATCTCTAGCCATAGTAACGTTATATTTAGGGAAAATACAAAAAAAAAAAAAAAAATCAATATATTAAATTCCTTTATATTAAGTGAAAGTGATGTGACAGATGGCCAAGTATGGTGACCCATACTCGGAATTTGTGCTCTGCATTTAACCCATCCAAAGCGCACACACACAGCAGTGAACACACACATGCACACCCGGAGCAGTGGGCAGGCATTTATGCTGCAGCGCCCGGGGAGCAGTTGGGGGTTCGGTGCCTTGCTCAAGGGCACCTAAGTCATGGTATTGAGGGTACATTCACTCCCCCCGCCTACAATTCCTGCCGGACCTGAGACTCGAACTGGCAACCTTTGGATTACAAATCCGACTCTCTAACCGATTAGGCCACAACTTTGAATTAAGAGTAGGCTGGGCCTTGTTTTTACATACTTTTAGATAGAAGGTCTAATATAAGTGCAACAGAGGAATAATCAGCATCATGGAACAGTGTGATACAGTTAGCACATCAACCGAATCTTTAATTAACAAAGAACTACTACTACTACTACTACTACTACTACTTCTACTACTACTAAATCACAAACAGCAACACTTTTTTAATGTACTGTAATAAATAATAAGGACCAAATATGCTCTAATGAACTGACTATGGACCAGCTCTGGGGATTAGCCTACAATTCACAACAACACTGACAAATCAGACAAGATTTACAGTAAACACACTGGCTGTCTGACAGGAATCTGACCAGCAGGTGGCGGTGTTCAGGCATGATGAAGCTCGCCAGAGAGAGAGAGCGCATGTAGACACAGAAGGAGAAGGAGGCGCTGTGGTCCGTTCATGCTGAGGGGGGAGATGGGAAAGTAGAGCACCCACATCAGGACGATCATCATATCTCCAGGCGTCTGGCGTGCAGAGATGGCCACCATAAATCAGACAGAGAAACAGGGCCAGCACTCACCCAGACCCCTATGGGAGGATGAATTCTTCTGCATTTTACATGAATCGAGGCACAGCTGTCCTTAAGCATTCTAATTGGATCACAGTGCTTTATCAGTTTATGAGCAAAGAGCATCAGGTAATTAATCTTACTACTAAAGGCATTCAATAACTAGCGTTCTCTCTGCATAGTCCATAATTTCAAACTATTCCCACTATTTTATCATAATCGCTATCTTTAAAATGCAGAGTGAATGAAAGATGAATAAATATCTGTTGAGGCAAGGCCTTGTGGTTAACTCTTTCCCTGCCAGTGTTCTTTACTAAATGTTGCCAGTCACCGCCAGAATTTGTGATCATATATGAATATCTGAACATGCAATATGCGAAAAGAACAGAGCCTGATTATTATTATTATTTTATTTTTATTTATTTATTTTTTAATCAATACTTGAATGTGGGTAATTTTCACATAAAAAAAAAAAACCCTGAGAAAATCACATTTTGTCACATTTCGTGTCCGGATCAGGTTCAGAATAGGCTAATGATCAAAACATGATGGAGTAGATGGCTTCCATCAACACTCCAAAAGCTTGCACAGTCCTGTATCACTTCCTGGGTCCACATTTCATTCATAATGTTAGGCAGTTTTGATTTATATGCGTACATTATATTTATATACATACGTGATTGCTTGTGTCTGCTTCTTCTTTGCTGTGTTTTGATCCAGATGTTCAGTTCTCCTTCAGAAAATGTGTAGTAGTGCGGAAAGTCAGAAAAAATCTGTCAATGGTAGGGAGGCATTGTCTCATAAATGACAGAAAATTGGCAATGGCAGGGAAAGAGTTAAAAAGTGTTTTTGAGCAGTGAGGCTTTTGGAAGTACTAGGTTCAAGTCAATAAAATGCAAAAAAAAGTGACTGTGTGATTTGCATATAGGACTGGAACTATTAATTTAATAAAATATAATAAATACCATGCACTAAATCTATTATTGTCCAATACAATAAAATCATAACACACACAGTGAGTGATTCCGTGCTTCAGTTGTCCCTCAGGTGTAGAGCCTGGTTTCCGTATTTAGCCAGACTCCTCCGCGATGCAGGGGCCTCAGTGGGCAACGCCATGTTACGGGCAATCCTGGGAGACTCAGGTGGGTGTATGGAAGCTTGAGCTGGCATGGGGAATGGTGTGGGAGGGAGGATGAGGAGAGCTCCAGATGGGTTTAGGCATTCCATTAGCCGCATGCCGACAGTCAGGCCAGCTGCTACGCCGGGCCGCAGAGACCTGGGACGCTTCCCCCAGGAGTTCCCCCAACATCAGGATCCTCGCTGTCCTTAAGAGTGAGAGGTCAGATTTAAAAGGAAAATGAGCTGATTATTGCACATTAGCCATGAGGTGAACTATTGCTTTAAGGCTTGTACATAAAACACAGATTTTATTGACACCGACAGAAATTTTAATATTATTCACTGAAAATCTTAAAAGATAGTATGCTATATGTACTGCTTCAACACATTGTCACTCCCAGCTTGTCACATATTGACGCTTGGTCAGGACCCTTTGGCGTCACTTTTCGACGCACAGGGTACCCCTTTAGCGTGATTTTTCGACATGCATTGCTCCATTGCTTAAAATAAGAAACCTTTGACGCCGACGCGAAAGACATCAAGAATGTTATTGTTAGGGTTAAATTATATATTGGGTAATAGCATTGCCATTATTGCATATATGCTGGAGTGTGATTTTTCAATGTAAACAGTCACAGCAATTTTATTTACATTACACCGTTTACACATTTATGCCACATAACTCAACCCCTGCCCCTAAACCTACCATTTATCAATAAAACACAGGATATAACAGGCAGGTACAACTACAGTCATAATTTATTCAAAAAATATTAATATTCCAAGTCTTCCGAGGCAAAACGATTGATTTGTCAGAGCAATAGACTCTGTTCGCCGTAAAGCTCAGATCCTGTGTGCAGTCTGTGGGCAAATTCAAAAATTGCTGCCAGAAGAAGCATTATGTCAACTTTGGTTGTGAAATGCCATTGGCTCTTGCATGTCTCGTGACCGATTGCGTCATTCTAAAGTATGAGAGTGTCTTTTTGAATGAGATGAGAGCACGTTAATGGAGCGGGATAATTTTCAGCTATTAAAACCTAATGTTTTACTCTCTTCTTCACATAAAGATATCATGTGGTTTCAGAAGACGTGGAATGCAACACGACTTGTTTTTAATTCTTTATACCGCATTTTTATGGTTAGTTTTTGCAATAAATATCTGTGGCTGTACTTTTATTTGCCTGTTATGTGTTTTATATTGTTCAGAAGTGGGTAGGTTTAGGGTAGGGGTGGGGTTTGGTGCTCCAATTAAAGTATACATTTATATTAGGGCTATTAAGCGATTAAATTGTTTAATCTAGTTAATTACATGATGTGGCGATTAATTAATATAAATAATTGCAAATTAATAGCACATCAAATCTGGCTGAGAAATGACTCCCAAAAGATAATTTAAAGTCATTGTTGTGTAAAGCATCAAACAGACATTACAAAAAGTAGCTTCAGCAAGAAATATTTTTTTTAATGCAACATAAAATGTATTACATATACTCTTTTGGACCATGAGAGTGAGTACATGATGACAAAATTTTCATTTTTGGGTGGGTGAACTATACCTTTCATAATTATTATTATACTATGGAAATATGAAATAATTTCTTTAATGAAATGATACTCTAAATAATAAATTAAAACTGCCAGTAGGTGGTGGTAAATGTCTTAATGATTATGTCATCGAGTCATTTATTCATTCATTTGATTCGTTCAAATGGCTGATTCATTCAGGAGTGAAGTAAATAGTTCTCTTTGGTTCTGTCCCAAATGGCACCCTTGCGGTCTTCCGAGTCTGCACTTTCGTGACGTAATGCCGCTTTGACTGTCGGGTAGAAGTCTGTTGCGGGCTCATCGGATCGAGTGCGCATAGCGGCTGCAAAGGGGGCGCTCACGAGCACACTTCTGAACGCTAAAATGGCGAGTGGGACACTCTACAGTCTCATGGACCTAAAGGACATGTGCACGCGGCGGCCATTGTAAGTCCGTAAGACCGCAAGTGCACATGAAGTGTTCCATTTAGGACAGGGCCTTTATGAATGGTCCATTGAATCGGCTTATTCGACTTGAAGCGGATCGTCACCATCAGATCGATCGGTGTGTGACATCAAAGTACCGCGAGAGCGATTAGAGAGCAGATGGCTCTGCATGTTTTTGAATTGCTCTCGCGGTACTTTGATGTCATACATCGATCGATCTGTGCAGCACCGCTTCAAGTCCATCGAGCCTAATGGTTCGCCCGATTCATTTAAAACGTGGATTAAGAAATGAAATGCAGCTGTGTGTTGCTTGGAGACGAACAGTTCTGCTTTTGTCATTGGCAAAATTGAGCAAAACAGACAACCATTGTGTCTAAAGTAACACACTATTAACTTCTTATTTATTGAACTGGTGTATAAGATCAGTGTCACATTTGCACTTATTGCTTGTGTGATATTGATATGATTTGACAAAAACTCAAACGGGCATTTTGGCCCCATGTCTTGAATTTTAGGGACATTCTAACTACGTTCTCTAGGCACCATCACACAGTGAGTTGTTGCCCTGCATCATATTTGTCATCAATCAGCTGTATGAAATGTCAGATGACCCACATAGGTCTGGGGTGGGGCAAGTGCGTTAAAAGCATTAATAATTTTAACACTTTATTTTTCACCGTAATTGGTTAATCTAACGCGTTAAATCTCCAGACCTAATTTAAATAAAATGATTTCTATTTTTACAAATGCAGGCAAACAACTGGAAGCAATGGAGGACCCTGCACATCGAAAAGTGACTCTAAAAGGGTACCCTGTGCTTTAAAAAATGACGCTAAAGTAGGGATGTAACGAATTCACTCACAATTCGATTCACGATTTTGAGTTCACGATTCGATTCGATTCACAATTATTATTATTATTATTATTTTTTTTACAAAATTAGATTTAAGACAAATTATAAATTAAATGTGTCCATTTATTATTGCTTGGACAAAATGCTGCACGTTTCTTTGTGAAATTGAAATATAACACTATAATAATATACTAATATAGCACTTGCATATTATTGCTCTTTTGTTGGTTTTGATTGCTTCTATTCTCCTCGTTTGTAAGTCGCTTTGGATAAAAGCCTCTGCTAAATAACAAAATGTAAATATAATGTAAATGTAAATGACAAAACTAAATTGAAATTTTAAAACAAGCGCCAAATCAACTAAGTAACACAAATAAAAGAAATCTCTTCATATAAACAAAATAAGGCTTCGTCTGTGCTCTTTCCATTTAAAATTAGAGGCAACCACTGCATTTTAATCATGATCCAAACAAAGATGCTGCATACAACATTGTTTAGCATCTCAGCCGATTTGAATCGTCACATATATGAATCGATTTTCAACCGGCTCGCGGTTAATCGTTACATCCCTACGCTAAAGTAGTCTCAGCCTCAGACGTCATGCCCGCGGAACGTTGGCTATACGTCTGATGCATATGACACAGTTTTCTGGAAACACTTCAGGAATGCCGAAGTCGTCATCTGACTGGTTGAATTAAACCGGATTTCCGGGAGACGCGAGTGTTGCGTTTATTTTCGGTCCGCCGGGAAACAAAGATGCCGTGGCGCCAAACCCCCTCACGAAAGAAGAAAGCCGTCGTGTTTACAAATGTGACGACGAACGCTTATCAGGGTCAACTAAACGCTGGATTTTCAAAAGTATGTGAAATATTTAAAGTTCGCGGCATAAAATCTTTAAAATACATCCGAGAGTTTCACACACCAGTTTGTTATTGTGGCGACATTTCCACGCCCCGAAACGTGACGCTAAACGAAACGAACTATGATTGGTTGTTTGACATGTCAGTCAAACGGCCTCGTGGGCGGGCCTTGGCCAATGAAAGTGGACATCCATTCCAGATCTTCAGCCGTCAGTCTGAAGGTCTGGCTACGCGAGACTAACGCTAAAGGGGTACCTTGAGTGTCAAAAAGTGATGCCAAGGGGTCCTGACCAAGTGTCAATATGTGACCAGTTGGGAGTGAGAACGTGTTGACTGCTTCTATAGTACTTTGTGTTTTTTGGTAGTTTTGGAACTTGAGCTGTCAGTGTGAACGATCATTGTATGGAAAATAGCTTGCTTAAGGATTCTTCATATTTTTTTGTCACGAATGACATGAACTTGTGTGAATAATTACATCTTGTAAGCCCTTTTTTTGTTCCTGTAATCAACGGAGATGACATGTGGAAAAACAATTTATATTGTGCCACAAGTTAACAATTGTTTTTCACGACTTAGCACATCACGATTTACTAATTCATCACCTTGTTTTAAGTAAATCGTGAGCATTATTTGCTAATTCATTACCTCGTTTTAAGTACATCACCCACACTATTTAATAATTCGTTCCCACGTTTTAAGTAAAATCGTGAGTACTTTTTACTAATTCCTGTCTGCAATTTCATACACCCATTGTCCTTTTTGCATAGTGAGAAAAGGTGCTCATGATTTTCTTAAAGTGAGTGAATGAATTAGTAAATTGTGCACATGATGTGCTTAAATTACCAAATTACCAAATAAATTACCAAATGACAAGGAGACCGTGCTGAGGTATTAGTAAGTTGTGGGAATGAATTGTCAATTCGTGTTAATTTTCTGCATGTCACGTCCAATCTCTATAGGAATCAAACACTTTCAGATCACAAGAACGCATGGTTCTGCCCTTAAACCAAAACATATACATACATTTATGGAAATTGTGGTAACTGAAAGGAAATTACTTATACACATACTGTATGTGTAATTACTGATCTGCATGGTTAATTGACTGCTGACAATGAGAGGGGCTGTGATTGTGCATTTGCCGCCCCAGCGGTGGGCAAGACCCCAGGAGTTTCTATGGAAAAATGTGAGATTGCACTCTTATTTTATAGCCCTTTTTCGCCCATGTATCAAAGCTTTCTGCATAGTTCCGCAATCAATATCAGGTACTACTATTACATCATCATCTGTAAACAGAATACAGAAATTGTACGGAAACGCTGAACAGGAGAACACATCATCACTACCGATGCTGTTTTCTCCTTCACACGGAGCGAGCATTTGTGTGGGAGCAGTATAGACACAGGAGGTGGCCCTGCCAGTACCGACAGCTCTACTGCTTCAAAATGGGCTGCGCTAACAACGGGATTTCCTGCCCCCCGCAGCTCAGCTTCTCCTGTCAATCAAAGGGCCGCCATTTTAAAACTTCGTCCAGCCTGTCTGCTTTACATCCATGCTTCAGCACCAGTCAGACGTGTGACATCTTTTTCATCGCTGCCTGTTTTTCCATTTCCTTTCGTTTTGTCCTTCCTTCTTAAATAGGCCTTTGTTCTCTGGTCCTACGTCTATTTTTATCCCACCGTTTCCACGGGAAGAGTCATGCCGATGACGACGCTTGGGAGATTTGCTCCTGGTCACCATGGCAACACTATCAAAAGCTCAAGTCAAACAGGCTCATGCTTGCTGTCTCTCTAGAACATGCCTTGTTTTTTCTCTTTATTCTCCTTCTGCTTCAGCACCATTTTGATTCACTTAGATTTTATGTAATGTCATGATGTTATGCCGTTCTCAAATGTTGTTTTTTGCTCATAGAATAAGCAGAATTCTCAAGACCCCGTGCACCCACCCCCCCAAACATGCAAGTCAAGCCATGTTGTTTTCATTCCCCTCATCCACCTCCTTTCTACACCGGATTGAGCTGTCTTTACCTCCTTGAACCGACTGGCGTGCTGTTGTAGAATGAATTAGAGCCACCATGTAAGACTTGTTTTGAATGCTCTGTTGGATGTGTTGTAGCAAACATTGCTAGCAACCTTCCCAAAGGCCAGGTAATACAGCGTGGACAATGGTAGCATTGACACTTTACATTACCCTTACGAAAAGAAATCATTTTATTATATATTAACAATCAATATATAAATATACTTAATATTATATAGTGTTAATAAAGTCCAAAATATTATATAATACAAAAAGGAAAATATGTGACAATATATTTACTTATATATTGTAATATGTCATGTTATATTCAATAATATCCTTCCTAAACATACTAACATTCGAAAAATACCTGAAAACTATAATAAAATTAATTAAAATGGATACTTCTGTTATTATCATTATCATTGGAATTACTGGAATTTTGTTCATTCTTATTGTATATACACTGATCAGCCACAACATTAAAACCTCCTTTTGTAGGTCCCCCTCGTGCAGCAAAAACAGCTCTGATGCATTGAGGCATGAACTCCACAAGACATCTGAATGAGTCCTGTGGTCTCTGGCATCAAGACTTTAGCAGCAGATACTTAACGTCCTTAAAGTTGCAAGGTGGAGCCTCATGTGCCTACTGTAGGCTATTTCAACCGTGGCACTCTAAATGGTCTGTAGCTACACAGCAAACTGCGATGCACTGTGTGTTCTGACAGCAAACTGCAAAAAAAGATGGATGAGGCATCTCCACTTCCTTACACTATAAAAAAGTGAAGCCAAAACATTGCAGTATGGCTGCTGTGTTTGTTTTTCTAATAATTTTGCTAATAATCTGTGCTATAAAAATGGAGTGCAGTGTGACTGTGAGCTAGCGATTTGGTCTGCAGGACTTTTGGTGGGACTTTGATACCACGGCTCCACCACACGATCACTACTGCGTAGACTCAAACTCCAAATGAATGTGCAGATTCTGACTCCAAATGAATCACAACTGTGCAGACTCAAGCTCCAAATGAATGCACAGACTCTGGCTTCAAATGAATCACTACTGTGCAGACTCAAGCTCCCAATGAATGCACAGACTCGGGCTCAAAATGAGTCACTACTGTGCAGACTCAAGCTCCCAATGAATGCACAGACTCGGGCTCAAAATGAATCACTACTGTGCAGACTCAAGCTCCAAATTAATCACTATACTGCACAGAATCATGCTCCAAGTGAATCACTACTGTGCAGACTCTGGCTCAAAATGAATCACTACTGTGCAGACCCTGACTCCAAATGAATCACTACTGTGCAGACTCAAGCTCCAAATTAATCACTACTGCACAGAATAATGCTCCAAGTGAATCACTACTGTGCAGACTCTGGCTCAAAATGAATCACTACTGTGCAGACCCTGACTCCAAATGAATCACTACTGTGCAGACCCAAGCTCCAAATGAATGTGCAGACTCTGGCTCCAAATGAATCACTACTGTGCAGACTCAAGCTCCAAATGAATCACTACTGTACAGACTCAAGCTCCAAATGAATCACTACTGTGCAGACTCAAGCTCCAAATGAATGCACAGACTCAGGCTCCAAATAAATCGCTATTGCACAGAATAATGCTTCATATGAATCACTACTGCGCAGACCCTAGCTCCAAATGAATCACTACTGTGCAGACTCAAGCTCCAAATGAATCACTACTGCGCAGACTCAAGCTCCAGATGAATGCACAGACTCAGGCTCCAAATGAATTGCTGCTGCACAGAATCATGCTCCAAATGAATCACTACCGTGCAGACTCTGGCTCAAAATTAATCACTACTGTGCAGACTCGGGCTCCAAATGAATTACTGCTGTACAGACTCTGGCTCCAAATGAATCACTACTGTGCAGACTCTGGCTCCATATGAATGGCTACCACGCAGACTCGGACTCCAAATGAATCACTACTACACAGACTCAAGCTCCAATTGAATGCACAGACTTAGGCTGCTCCAAATGAATCGCTGCTGCACAGAATCATGCTCCAAATGAATCACTACCGTGCAGACTCTGGCTCAAAATGAATCACTATTTTGCAGACTCGGGCTCCAAATGAATCACTACTGTGCAGACTCTGGCTCCAAATGAATGGCTACCATGCAGACTCGAACTCCAAATGAATCACTATTGCACAAAATCATGCTCCATATGAATCACTACTGAGCAGACTCTGGCTCAAAATGAATCACTACTCTGCAGACCAGGGCTCCCAATGAATCACTACTGAGCAGTGTTAATTTCGTCAACGAAGACGACGACGAAAAATATTCGTCAACGAACCTTTTTTCTGTGACTAAAACGAGACGTTGACGAGCTAAA